>JANCIO010000413.1:0-24196 GCA_027604855.1 Psilocybe subaeruginosa | reverse complement strand
TATTTCTATGTATGGCATAGCCGAGGCCGAGATAATATTAGTAAGAGTATTAATAAGATAAATCTTCAAGATAAATGTGTGGAATGTCCGAGCACATTCCCAACACGTTCCACCTACCAAACCTCAGAACGTTGACGTTGATGAGAACCGTCCATGCTTGACACATCACATATTCTGCTCCTGCCCTGCCCTTGCCCTGTCCCTGTCCAACGCTTCCCCCATCCCATGATGATACAGAATAACGCCCTCAATAATAACGACTCTCCTCGCCCTCTCTAATTTCACCTATGCCCTCATCATCACTGTCCAACCACAGATGCTCGTCGGCACACCCACCCTAGTTGCATGGAATGTCGAGCCGTTCGACGCTGACACCCAAGTTCCACCCGGCTTGGACCTTATTTTCGACCTGCGGTTTGTACAGTACGTGGGGGATACTGGGCTGGCGATTGTAAATATGCAGCCTGCTGAGGGCGAGGATGCGGGTACGGTACTGGTCACTTTTCTTTCGGCCGGGTGAGTTCTGGTTTTGTTTTGCACTCTTCTTAAGCAACCGTGGCATGTCCTTTCTCCCTCTCCTCGCCCTCCCCATCCTCGTATACTCTGCTTCCCCACCAATCCCTCTCTCTTTCGATCTTTCGATCTGGAACAATGACAATGGTGGCACGTGGACGCCTGACTCTGCTGGGGAGACCACGCTGACCCTGGGCGGGAGTTACACGTCCAGGATTGTGCGTTTCGCCTCCGACTCCTGCTGCTACGAGCCTGCAACCGCTCTACTACGCAGCCAACAGCACGCAGTTTACTCAGTGCTAGAAGCGCCGCGTCTAAGAATGGGAGGACGGCCAATGTCAGCTACACTGTTGTGACCGGCGACAACATGAAGGCCAACATTGCAATTGGATGCATTCGCAAGGTATGCCAATGGACTTTTCTCAGTGTAAATCTATCATCTCATTCACTCAATGATGGGTAGAACATGTGTCGCTTATTAGTCGTAATTTGACAGTGTATTCACCGCGTATTAACATATTGTCAATTTAATGAAACAACCACCTCAGTCGAACTATGGCATTTGTAATAAGTCATAAATGAGATACAAAGGCATGATTCTGAAATGGTCTTGCACTGGTTTTAAAGCACCAGCTGGCATCTGACCGGTCCAGAAAGGGGACTGTAAATTAATTCTATGTAGATGTTAGGTCCTTCAGATATTATCATTGTCATCAACCATGTTTGGAGGCGGCTTCACTCCTATGCTTCGGATTCGGTTCGCACCAAGTTCGCGAATCTCACATCGTCTAATCAATGAACACAGGATCCTGACGTATTTCGGTTATTAATGCGTCACATTTGTTAGCTGGGTAAACTTAGTGTGAGCGGTTAATATCCGAATAATTGCTCCAATTTATCAAGCACGGTATGGTCTTCGTGGACTGAGGACAACGAAGATGGCATTTACAAATAATATATCTGGCAAGACACTTACTGTATACCTGACTGCCGTGCATGTGTGGAGTCCTCGCTTGTATTGTGTTTATCAGCTTTTTGGTACTCAAAGATGGTTTTGCTCGGAGTCGAGTCTCAAAGACAAGCACGTCTCTCGTATTCGGCTCCGGCGCTCGTCTATAATAACAACGGCTATGGCATTTTGGTACTAGACCATCACGTTATTGCTATATGTAGCGAACAACATTTTCAAGGAAGGCTATCATGGGCGCCACTTCACACCAGGACATTTATAGCAGGCGCTAAAGTAGTCTGACATCGACAATGATCAAAAAGAGGTCGCAAAAATTAGCCTGACCCGAAGCCCATTCCTATATAAAGTACCCTCCAATCGCTCATGCAGAACTATCTTCAATCTCGAAGAATAAACCAATCCCATCGCCTCCCAGCAACAGACTACACGATGTTCATCCCCCGTGTTGTGCGTTCTCACTCTTCCCTTTACTCTTGTTTGTATGTTGCAGCTAATCATCATCGAACAACTCATCGTAGATACTCAATGCCTTTTTGCTCGCTATTGTCGCCTCCTCCGCACTTGCCCAGCACGAGGAGGTCGATACTTTAGTCTCCCGTCACCAGTCCTATACTGTGCGTGATATTTTCCTGCCTTGTCTCTTATTCCTCTTTGTTCATGTGAATCTTCAGCCTTCCGACGAGGCTACGATTGTGACTAGTTGCACCCTGCGAAATCCAGACTACAACGCATACAAACAATGTGTCCACAGGAGCCTCCACAACTAGAACAATAACAACGGCGAGTGAAATATAGGTTCACTGGAAACGTTGGAGTGCACCCCTAGCCTTTTGTATTAGCTACCAAGTATCGATTCGGCTTGAAAGAACTATGTTTCGCAAGAGCTGCACAATGTGTTTTTGTTCATTATCACAGTAATCTCTACATTAGTCAGAATATACACAAGCACATGTTTCAACTGCGTACAAGTCCTCCAATCATCTTGTGATGGATGGGAACAAAAATTGAGGAGTTCGAGGATGTACCTCATCAGGTGTAAATAATATCTGTTTTACTGCAAACAATGGGAACATCGATGGGATCCATCGGCATATATTATTATGGTGTACCGGTATGCAACAAGGAACGCAATACCACCTGTAAAAGAAAGCCCCGGAAAGTGGTGTAATGTACGAAAGAGGTGGACATACCAAAGGGGAGCTCTATTCCAGCGCCGGTGTGAGTCTATAGTCGCAGAGGACACTGGACGACTAGCTCACGAGCATGTAATTCATACGTGAATGAATGACTTTACGAGTATGAAATATCTATATCTCGACAGCGAGCTTTGTTGGGTTCGTGTATCCCCGATCTAGTTGTACCGCTCGCCAATTGGATGTTTGAGTACAAGCTCTAGCAATGTCGAGCGAGGAAAAGAGACTCTCCCGCTTGAAAAACGGGAGCGAGTGTGAGTCGATCTCGATGGGCTTGTGGTGAAATTTGGAGATGGATGCCGACTCTGAGGTATGGTCTATTTCGACAATGAGGTTCGCTGGGTTTGTGCTCTTCTCAGCCAACTCGGTGTCCGGTATGTACCGCTTGCTTACAATGTTTCCATACCAGCCCCAGGATTGTCGAGCCGAGAGACAGGGACTCAAATGCTCGAACAACCCGGGCAGATAGCGACAAACATCGGTCTTGGCTTGCAGTAGAAAGGGCTGAGTTTGTACTAGCTTGACAGTGAGGCAAGGATTGCTGAATCTGTGTCCTCGACTTAGTATGTACCACTCGCCTCTTATGTTATGAAGAACTAGCTCGAGCATTGTCGAGTGCAAAGCAAGGGGATCTGCCGCTCGAACATTGGGGGGCGGTGGTAATCGTCAATCTCAATGGAGTGTGGTAGAATTTGGAGACATAATCCGAGTCTGAGGTATAGTCTATATTGACAGTGGGGATTGCTCGCTATTTGTATCCTCGGCCAGCTCAGTATACAGTATGTACCGCTCCCCATGTAGATCCTTGACATAGAGCTCCAGCATTGTCGAACGGAGACAACAAGACTCTGCTACTCGAAAAAGAGGCAATATCCATCGATCTTGGCTTACGGTAGAACTATGGACAGGATATAGATAGAGGCGCAGTAGTGATGTCGTGTTGGCTGGATAGAGAGATAAATTAGGGATTCGGCTATGGCTGTAGTTTCAGGTCGAGCACTTAGCAAAGTGTGCTGATAGTCAGATCACCAGGCGTTTCTTGAACGATGTCGATGAACGCGTGCGGCGTGGTCAGAGAGAAATTTAACGTTCGAGTATCCCATGGGGCAGGCTTATATTGCGGCCCGGGATGAGATCAGGAAGAATCCGCTACACAGTATATTTTCCCAATATTTTTCAGAGTTTAATTTATTTCCCTTTGTCGCTGGTATCGTTTTACTTTGAACTTGGCTCGCTACTCAGATCACAGCACCCGGTGCCTCCTGCTCTTGGCCTCAAGTTCCAATCGCTGAATTGCAAGCGCTGTTAGCGCAAACGCGCGTGCAGCGAGTCTGTCGGCTATTTTTAGCTCGTCTTAGCAGTGTGTGACGTCATCGCTTAGGTTTGCCCCGGATTTTCGCCTGGTTCTTTTGGCCTTCTTTCTACGTGTTGAGCGCTTTTTCTTCGCCGCTTTACAATTCATTATGTCCCAACCAATCCACACCTCTTCAGCTTCAACAGCTGGCCCAGAGAAGTTTGACGTTTCTCCACAAAAAAAATTATACCCTCGACGCCTGGTGCGGTTGCCGGTTCAAATGTCGCTCCTTTGTTCTTTCCGATGCTTTTTGATCGTCGTGAATACCCCGCCTGCTGCGCTGGAACGATGAGATGTTTTTTGTGAGTCTTTTCGCACCACCTACCAAACCTAAGAACGTTGACGTTGATGAGAACCGTCCATCCTTGGCACATCACATATTCTGCTCCTGCCCTGCCCTTGCCCTGTCCCTGTCCAACGCATCTCATGATGATACAGAATAACGCCCTCAATAATAACGACTCTCCTCCCCCTCCCTAATCTCACCTATGTCCTCATCATCACACTCCAACCACAGATGCTCATCGGCACACCCACCCTAGTTGTTTGGAATGTTGAGCCGTTCGACGCTGACACCCAAGTTCCACCCAGCTTGGACCTTATTTTCGACCTGCGGTTTGTACAGTACGTGGGGGATGTTGGGCTGGCGATTGTGAACATGCAGCCTGCTGAGGGCGAGGATGCGGGTACGGTACTGGTCACTTTTCTTTCGGCCGGGTGAGTTCTGGTTTTGTTTTGTACTCTGCTTAAGCAACCGTGGCATGTCCTTTCTCCCTCTCCTCGTTCTCCCCATCCTCGTATACTCTTCTTCCCATCAATCCCTCTCTCTTTCGATCTTTCGATCTGGAACAATGCCAATGGTGGCACGTGGACGCCCGACTCTGCTGGGGAGACCACGCTGACCCTGGGCGGGAGTTACACGTCCAGGATTGTGCGTTTCGCCTCCGACTCCGGCTGCTACGACCCTGCAATCGCTCTACTACGCTGCGAACAGTGCGTAGTTTACTCAGCGCTAGAAGCGCCACGTCTAAGAATAGGAGGACGGTCAATGTCATCTACACAATTGCGACCGGCAACGACATGAAGGTAAACATTGTGATCGGATGAACTCGCAAGGTAAGCCGATAGACTTTTTCGACGTAGATACGTATAAACATATTGTTAATTTCATGAAAACAACTACATCAGTCGAACTATGGCATTTGTAATAAGTCATAAATGACATACAAAGGCATGGTCCTGAAATGGTCTTGCGCTGGTTTTGAAGCGCCAGCTAGCATCTGACCTGTCTGGAAAGGGGACTATAAATTAGTTCTGTGTAGATGTTAGGTCCTTCAGATATTATAGCATATATCATTGTCATCAACCATGTTGGAGGTGGCTTCACTCCTATGCTTCGGGTTCGGTTCGCACCAAGCTCACGAATCTCACATCGTCTAATCAATGAACACAGGATCCTGACGTATTTCGGTTATTAATGCGTCACATTCGTTAGCTGGGTAGACTTAGTGTGAGCGGTTAATATCCGAATAATTGCTCCAATTTATCAAGCACGGTATGGTCTTCGTGGACTGAGGCCAACGAAGATGGCATTTACAAATAATATATCTGGCAAGACACTTACTGTATACCTGACTGCCGTGCATGTGTGGAGTCCTCGCTTGTATTGCGTTTATCAGCTTTTTGGTACTCAAAGGTCGTTTTGCTCGGAGTCGAGTCTCAAAGACAAGCACGTCTCTCGTATTCGGCTCGGGCGCTCGTCTATAGTCACAACAACTATGGCAATTTTGGTACTAGACCAGCACATTAATGTTATTGTAGCGAGCAACATTTTCAAGAAATGGTCCATGGGCGCCACTTCACACCAGTACATTTATATCAAGCGCTAAAATAGTCTGACATTGTCAATGATCAAAAAGAGGTGGCAAACATCGGCCTGACCCGAAGCCCATCCGCATATAAAGCCACCCTCCAGACTTTCAAGTAGAACCATCTTCAATCTCGAAGAATAAACCAATCCCAGTGCATCCCAGCAACAGACTACATGATGTTCAACCCCCGTGTTGTGCGTTCTCACTCTTCCCTTTGCTCTTGTTTGTATGTTTGCAGCTAATCATCATCAAACAATCCATCATAGATACTCAATGCTTTCTTCATCGCCATTTTGGTCTCCTCCGCTGTTGCTGAGAAAAGCGATGATGTGCGTGATATTTTCCTGCCTTCTTTGTGGTTTGGTGTTCATGTAAACCTGCAGGCTATGGATGTGGCATTGTTTATACGCACGTGCGGTCTGCAAAATTCCAACTACAACGCGTTCCAGCAATGTCTCCAAAACCCACCCTCCGACTTCGACAACGAGTGAAATATTCGACTAATGGCAAAGTTGTAATGCACCTCTGGCCTATCGTATTAGCTACCAAGTACCAAGTCCGTTGTAAAAAACCGTGTTATACAACGACTACACCAAGTATTTTTGTTTGTCATCAGAGTAATCGCTACGTTAGGAAGCATATACAGAAATAGGTGTTTTAACCTCGCACAAGGCTTCCAAGAATCTTGTAAGTTTAATGTTGGCGAACGCGGTGGCTTCAAGTATATGCCCAAGTTGCCGTTGTTCGGTGAATTTCACGCTTGATGGCTGGGAATAAAAATTGAGGTTCAGGGATTCGAGGAGCCGCCCGATTGGTCGCAAATAATATCTTTTTTGCTAGAAACAACGGCTACATCCATGTGATCCATTGGCGCATATTATTGTAATGTGCTGGTATGCAACAGAAAATGCTATGGCACCTGTACAACTAAGCCCAGGACAGTGATGCAATGTACAAAAGATGAGACTCCTGAGTGTGTTATTCATACGTGAATGAATGGCTTCACGGATATGAGATATCCCGATAGCGACGTTTGTTGGGCTTTGTGTATCCTCGATATAGTTTTACCGCTCGCCAATTCTATGTTTGAGTGCATGGCCAAGCATTGTTGCGTCAGAGCGAGAGAAGATACTCTTCCGCTCGAACAACGGGAGCAAATGCAAATGTGAATCGATCTCGATGGGCTTGCGGTAGAACTTGGAGATGGATCCCGACTCTGAGATATAGTCTTAGACTATTTTGACAATGAGGTTTGCTTGATTTGTTCTCTTCACAACCAACTCGATGTCCAGTATGTACGTACCGCTTGCTTACAATTTTTCCATACCAGCCCCAGCATTGTCGAGCAGAGGGAGATCCATATGTTAGAACAACTAGGCCAGACAACGACAAACATCGATCTTGGCTTGCGGCAGAACAGGCTGAGTTCATACTAGCTTGACAGTGAGGCAAGGATGACTGGATTTGTGTATCCTCGACCTAGGATGTACCACTCGCTTCTTATATGATGAAGAACTAGCTCGAGCATTGTCGAGTGCGAAGCAAGGGGATCTACTGCTCGAACATTGGGAAGCAGTGGTAATCGTCAATCTCAATGGAGTGTGGTAGAACTTGGAGACATAATCCGAGTCTATATTAACAGTGGGGATTGCTCGCTATTTGTATCCTCGGCCAGCTCAGTATACAGTATGTACCGCTCCCCATGTAGATCCTTGACATAGAGCCCCAGCATTGTCGAACGGAGACAACAAGACTCTGCTACTCGAAAAAGAGGCAATATCCATCGATCTTGGCTTACGGTAGAACTTTGGACAGGATACGGATAGAGGCGCAGTAGCGATGTCGTGCTGACTGTGGATGGAGAGACAGGTCCATATCAGAAATTCGGCTACGGCTGTAGCTTCAGGTCAAGCTCTTGGCAAAGTGTGCGGATAGTCAGATCACCAGGCATTTCTTGAACGATGAACGCGTGCGGCGTGGTCGAAGAGATATTTGACGTTCGAGTATCCCATGGGGCAGGCTTGTATAGCGGCCCGGGATCAGATCAGGAAGAATCCTCTACACAGTATATTTTCCCAATATTTTTCAGAGTTTAATCCATTTCCCTTCGTCGCTGGTATCGTTTTACTTTGAACTTGGCTCGCTACTCAGATCTCAGCACCCGGTGCATCCTGCTCTTGGCTTCAAGTTCCAAGCGCTGAATTGCAAGCGCTGTCAGCGCATACATACGTGCGCGTGAAGCAAGTCTACCGGCTATTTTTAGCGCATCGTACAATCCTAGCAACGTCTGACGTCATCCCTCTTTTTGCCCCGGATTTCCGCCTGGTGTGTTTTGGCCTTCTTTCCACGTGTTGTGCGTCTCTTCTTCGCCGCTTTACAATTCATTACGCCTACATGCACATGCGCCCATCCTAATGACCCAGAGCACATCCAAATCATAGGGATCTTGGCCGATTTCGCAGCTGATGACAACCATCACCAATTAAATGCAATTAAATGCAATCTCCGAATGTATTAGCATAACATACGGCGCGCGCGGCGACCACGACTCTCCTCCAACCAATCCATATCGCTTCAATGGCTGGCCCAGAGAAGTTTGGCGTTGAAACGTTGACGTTTCTCCACAAATAAAAATATACCTCAGCGCCTGGTGCGGTTTGTCGGGCCAAACGCCGGTCCTTGGTTCTTTCCTTTGCATTTTGATCATCGTGAGTACCCTGCCTGGTGTGCTGGAACGATGAGATGCTTTTTGTGAGTCCTTTTGCTCCTCCCTACCAAACCACAAAACGTTGACGTTGAAGAGAATTGTCCATCCTTGACACATCAATGCATCATCACTTATTCTGCTCCTGCTCTTCCCCCGCCTTGTCCCTGTCCAACGCTTCCCCCATCCCGTGATGATACAGAATATCGCTCTCAATAATAATGACCCTCCTCCTCTCGCTCCCTAACCTCACCTACTCCCTCAACCACAGACGCTTGTAGGCACGCCCACTCTAGTTGCATGGACCGTCGAGCCCTCCGATGCTGACGTTCAAGTTCCGTCCGGCTTGGACCTGATTTTCGACGTGCGGTTCGTGCAGGACGTGGGGAATGTTGGGCTGGCGATTGCGATTGCGAATGTGCAGCCTGCGGAGGGCGAGGATATGGGTACGGCACTGGTCACCTTTTCTTCAGCCGGGAGAGTTCTGTTTTTTTACACTCATCTTAAGTATCCGTTGCATGTCCTTTCTCCCTCTCCTCCTCAACCGCGTATACTCTTTCTCCCCCTCGGTCCCTCTCTTTCAATCTCTGTTCTCACGTCATGCTCGTCTATGCATACCCTTCAGATCAATCTTTAGTCTAGTCTTCTTGTTTTTTCCTGTCTCCTTTCTTCGCCCTGACACTTTCATCATCTTCACAGGACCTACACCCTCAAAGCTGTTAGTGGGTACGTCCCCTCTCCATCCCCAACGTTATAAATATAGAGCTAAGATCTCTTGAGACACCCGCGGAATACTTTTATCGGCTCAAGCAATGAAGTTGTCGCTGTCCAGCTGAATTCCACGACGAGCGCTTCCGGTACTACATGAGTCACACCTCCTTCCATCCGTTTCTCCTGTCTTTTCCATCTTTCTTTTCTTTCCTGCCCTTCTCCATCTTTCTTTACGTTCATGTATGAGGCTTTCAAACCGAATTTGTGCTCTATTACCACTCTAAACACTCGCTCCCCAATGCAATTCGATATTCTATGCACCACCTTCATCGACGTACGCGCATATTGTCACGAACACATCCCCTTCCTCCTTTCCCTGCTCTGCTCTGCTCCCCTCCTTTCATATTCCCTAGGCCTGCCCTCTTGTGCCCTCCTTCCTCTGCTCCCGTCTCTTCTCCTTTGGCACGAACTATCCCACCTTTTCTCCTCATCCTCACCCTCAAATAATCCCTCATGTCGTAATGTAGCGTATGATATACGCGTCGCTCCCCACGTTTTCCCCGCTTATTTTATCTTTATTCGCGTTGTTTCTTTCCATTCCTTTTGTTTCCTTTCCTTTCTTGACTGGGTCAATTATGAGACCGTTCATCTCATGCACCATTTCTTCATCCTCTGTACCCCACAGCACCCCGACATCGGCCTCGAGCTCAACCTTAACCTCAAGCACGACGAGTCAAGCTGACCAGACACAAGACACAGACACAGGCGTCTTCGCCAAGGTATTCCGTACTGCGTTCTTCTCTTTAGTTCTCCTCGAATGCTGATTCATTCCCATCCCCGTTATCGTTCTCCTTCCTCCATTCGCTTCATTTCTCTACTTTTCCTAAACCACATCCAACACCCCCCGCCCCTCCAAACCACCTCACAAAGCCCACTAGCCAAACTCGCGTGCTCATCCAAGAACATTCCCGCCATCGTCGGCGGCCTGCTCATGCTCACCGTCGTGTTCGTGTTTGTCGCGTGGAGGAGGAAAAGGATGGAGGGAGTCGAGGAGGCGGACGTTCCATCGGGATATGATGATGTAACGGTGCTATGGTGCAAAACATTTAGTCACCACCAATTTGGACAACAAAAAAAAAATTGAACGTAGTACAAAAAAACATACCTAATTTGGAAATATTCTGTCAGCAAGCCAAATTTCGGTGGCCAAAAGGTGATTAAGTATTTTACTACAATGACAAGACGTCTATTTGAGACGTTTCCGTAAGTCAATTGCCTTTGACAGTCTGACATACCATTGACGCGGCGCTTGCCTAAAAATATCTACATAGTCGTTTATTCTTTCAGAGCTAAATCCCGACCCCGGATACGTTAATGAAACTTCTATTCCCGGGACTAAGTAGAGCTAGCGAAGTGGCCCGAAATAGCCAAGTCTACCATTCTAACTTAGTCTCTGAAATTGCTCGCAGTTGTTGTCTGCGAAGATGTACTTGTCCGAAATGAAAGTTCAGCCGAGTTAGAGACACATATTCAGCAAAGTTCTCTACATATCGGTCAAGTACTTCGCACCACATAAGTTCAGTATATTAAACCTAATTCTAAGTATGTCGCATATTGATCACCTACTTGTATATTTAGCAAATGTTTGCGAACTGTGTTCTTCATCGATTGAGTAAAATGGATTTTGCCGACTATGACTTACGAGTCTGTACGGTCATTAACTTCATTGCTGGTCGGTTCATCTAGGTCAGAATGTTACCTCATTCATCATTTGTCTTGTTCACTTGACTTTCGACTGAAGCATACATACTGAGTACGAGACTTTCATTATTCGGCAGACAAAACACCAACATAAAAGTAAGTAATCCCTCTCTCCGGCGTAAAAAGTCTAAGATTGCAACATAGTACCATCAGGCCTTAGTCGCCGCTTTGAATCAAATCAACCAACTCGTCCGCTACAATTCCCTGTCTTCACTGTAGTCAACCATGTTTGGATGGGGCGTCACTCCTGTCGGACTTATCTCACTTGTCTCTTCAGGTTCGGTTCGCACCAAGCCCGCAAATCTCACGTCGTCTAATCGTGGATAAAGGATCCTAAGGTATTTCGGTTATTAACGCATCGCATTTGTTAGCTGCGTAGACTTAGTGCGAGTGGTTAATATCCGAACAATTGTTCCAACTATCAAGCACGGTATAGTTTGGATGGACCGAGGACAACGAAGCTGATATCCACAAATCTGTCTGGCAAGAACCTACTGTATCCCCGACTGCCGTGCATGCGTGATGTCCTGGCTTGTATTGTGTTTATCTTATTTTTGGTACTTGAAGTTCGTTTTGCTTGGAGTCGAGTCTCGAAGGCACGCAACGCCTCTCGTATTCGGCTCGGGCACTCTTCTATAATCACAACGGCTACGGAATTTTGGTACTAGACCATCACATTCATTTGTAGCGAGCAACATTTCAAGGAAGGCTACCATGGGCGCCACTTTACACCAGTACATTTATATCAAGCGCCAAAGTAGTCTGACATCGTCATGATCAAAAAGAGGTGGCAAACATCGGCCTGACCCGAAGCCCATCCGTATATAAAGCCACCCTCCAGGCTTTCAAGTAGAACTATCTTCAATCCCGAAGAATAAGCCAGTCCCAGCGCCTTACAGTAGTAGACTACATGATGTTTATCCCCCGTGTTGTGAGTTCTCACCATTCCCTTTTCTCTTGCTTGTATGTTGCAGCTAATTATCATCTCACCATAGATACTCGATGCCTTTTTCATCGCCATCCTTGCCTCCTCCGCACTTGCTCAGCCGCAGGATCCTAATTTACAAGACGTCACTGACTATGAAGTCCAACCTGTGTGTGATATTTTCCTGCCATGTCTCTACTTTTTCTTTTTTTACGCAAATATGCAGCCCATCCAGTATGGATATGTCGTATTTACCTGCGGTCAGCAAAATTCGGACTACAACGCATTCAGGAAATGTATCCAACGCGCATAGTCCCGCCTTTGTGATATCGGTCCATTGAAGCTTGAATGCACCTTTCACTTGTTATATTAGCTACCAAGTACCGAGTCCGCTTGAAAGAACTATGTTTCGCCAGGGTTCTACAAAGTATTTTTGTTCATCATTATTGACAATTTATGTTTGGAATTCTTAATTTTATTGTACAAACTTCGCAGCTACTTATATACATGTATCTACTGTAACTAGAATAATCTACCAGCGTCTAAATATTTCTATGTATGGCATAGCCGAGGCCGAGATAATATTAGTAAGAGTATTAATAAGATAAATCTTCAAGATAAATGTGTGGAATGTCCGAGCACATTCCCAACAATCATCACAGCAATCACCACATTAATGAGCATATACAGCAACAAAAGGTGTTTCAACCTCGCATAAGTCTTTCAAGCACCTTGTAAGGTCAACATTGGCGAACACAGTGGCTTCAAGTATAAGATCCATCTTATTTCAGACTTGCTTGTTGGGAATAAAAACTGAGGTCCAGGGATTCGAGGAGCCTCATTGGTCGTAAATAATCTCTGTTACTCTAGAAAGAATAACACCAGTGGGATCCATCGGCATATGTTATTGTAATGTACAGGTATACAACAGGGATTGCAACGCCACCTGGTCAACTAAGCCCAGGAAAGTTATGGAATATACAAAAGATAAGACTCGCGTGCGTGTCATTCATACGTGAATGAATGACTGTACGAGTATAAAATGTCTCGACAGCGAGGCTTGTTGGATTTGTGTATCCTCGAGTTGGTTTTATCGCTCGTCAATTGGATATTTGAGTGCACGCTCCAGCATGTTCGCACGGGAGCGAGAGAAAGAAACTCTTCCGCTGTACCAACGAGACCGAATGTGAGTCGATCTTGATGGGGGTGCGATAGAACTTGGAAATGGATGCTGACTCTGAGTTATAGTCTATTTTGGCAATGAAGTGCGCTGGATTTGTTCTCTTCTCAGCCAACTCTGTGTCCGGTATGTACCGCTTGCTTACAATGTTTCCATACCAGCCCCAGATTGCGAGTGAAGGGAGAGAGACTCACATGCTCGAACAACCGAGGCGGACAGTGACAAACACTGATAGTGGCTTGCGGTAGAACATGCTGAGTTCGTACTAGCTTGACAGTGAGGCAAGGATTGCTGGATATGTGTATCCTCGACCTAGTATGTACTCGCCTCTTATGTTATGAAGAACTAGCTCGAGCATTGTCGAGTGCAAAGCAAAGGGATCTGCCGCTTGAACATTGGGGGGGCGGTGGTAATCGTCAATCTCAATGGCGTGTGGTAGAACTTGGAGACTTAATCCAAATCTGAGGTATAGTCTATACTGACAGTGGGGATTGCTCGCTATTTGTATCCTCGGCCAGCTCAGCATACAATATGTACCGCCCCATGTAGATCCTTGACACGTAACCCCAGTATTGTCGAGCGGAGAGAAAGAGACTCCACTACACCGAACAACGCGGTAGTATCCATCGATCTTAGCTTGCGGTGGAATTTTGGACAGGATACAGATAGTCGCGCAGTAGTGATATCGTGCTGACTGTGTGGATAGAGAGATAGGACGGTATTAGGGATTCGGCTATGGCGGTAGCCCCAGGTCAAGGGCTGTTTCTTAAACGATGAACGCGTTTAGCGTAATCAGAGAGGAGTTCCGGGAGAAATTCGACGTTCGAGTATCAGATGACTCGGAGGCAGGCTTATATACTGTAGCAGCCCGGGATCAGATCAGGAAGAATCCTGCACAGTACATTTTTCCGAGTTTAATTTTATTTCCCTTTTCCACTAGTATCCCTTTCCTTTAAACTTGGCTCGCTATTCAGATTTCAGAACCCGGTACCTCCTGCTCCTGGCTTCGAACTCCAAACGCTGAATTGACAGCACTGTCAGCGCATACAGATGTGCGCGTGAAGAGAGTCTGCCATCTATTTTTAGCGCATTGTGCAATCCTAGCAACGCATCATCACTCTTTTCGCCCGGATTTCCGCCTGGTTCTTTTGGCTGTTGCGCGCGTGTTCTTCGCCGCTTTACAATCCATTACACCTACATACGCAAGCGCCCATCCAAATGACCCTGAACACATCCAAATCATAGCACAACCATGGATCTCTGCGAGCGGCACCGCATTGTAGGCTTACCTAAAGGCTATGGCCGATATCTCAGCATACGGCGCACGTGGCGAACACGACTCTCCTCCAACCGATCCACATCGCTTCAACGGCTGGCCCAGAGGAGTTTGACGTTGAAACGCTGACATTTCTCCACAAAGAAAAATATACCTTCAATGCATACCCACCCTAGTTGCATGGAACGTCGAGCCCTCAGATGCTGACGTCCAAGTTCCGTCCGGCTCGGACCTAAATTTCTACCTGTGGTTCGTGTAGGACGTGGTAAATGTTGGGCTGGCTATTACGAATGTGTAGCCTGCGGAGCGTGAGGATGCGGGTACGGCACTGGCCATTTTTCCTTCAGTCAGGTGAGTTCTGTTTTTTAACAGTGTTCTTAAGTATCTGTTGCATGTTCTTTCTCCCTCTCATTTGCATACTGCTACTCTAAACACTCGCTCCCCAATGCAATTCAAAATTCTATATATCACCTCCATCAATGTACGTGCATAATGTCACTAACACATTCCCCTCCCTGCCCTTCTCTCCTCTCCTGCGCTCCTCTCATATTTCCTGTCTGCGCTCCTCTCATACCTTCCTTTTTCTCCAGTCCTTTCGCACAAACTCATTCCTCATTCTTTCCTCCTCATTCTTAAATAATCCCTCAGTCCGTAATATAATGTACGATATATGCGTCGCTCCCCAACGTTTTCCCCTTTTGCTTCCTTTTTATTTGAGCTGTTCTTTCCTTTCCTTTCCTGCCTTGATTGCGTCAATTAGGAGACCGTTGAACTGATGCCCCATTTCTTCTTCCTCTGTACGCCACAGCACCCAGATCTCGAGCTCTAGCTTAACCTCAAGCACGAGTCAAGCTGACCAGGCATAGACATCTTCGCCAACGTATGCCATGTCACACTCTTCTCCTTGGTTCTCGTCGAATACTCTTTCATCCCCGTCCCCTTTCCCCCTCGCGTTCCCATTCCATTCTTCCATTCGCGTTCAACTCTCTATTTTTCCCAAGCCAAACCACGCCCATTATCCCCTTCCCAACCACCCCAGAATGCCTATAAGCCAAAACTTTATCATCATCAAAAACATCCCTGACATCGTCGGCGGCATAACCGGCAGCCTGTTCCTGCTGCTCGCCGTCGTGTTTGTGTTCGTCGTGCGGAGGAGGAGGAAAAGGTTGGAGAGGGAGGCGAGGTGCGGTCCGTTCCATCGGGATATGGTGATGCAGCGTATGTCGCCTATTGTTCACCTACTTGTATACCTGGCAAGTGTTTGCGAACTGTTCGGCATTAACTGAGTAAAATGGACATTGTCGACCATGGCTTACGAGTCTGTGCGGTCTTTAACTTCACTGTTAGTCGGTTGTTCTAGCCCAGAATGTTACTTCATCGTCATTTGTCTTGTTCACTCTACTTTTGACCGAAATGTACATACTGGTTACGAGGCTTCCATTATTCGGCGGACAAAACACCAACGTGAAAGTAAGTAATCCCTCCCTCCAGTATAAATGGCCTAAGACCACAACACAAACCCCTCAGGCCTTAGTCGTCGCTTCAAACCAACTCGTCTCTATTTTCCATCTTCACAAGTGAAGTAAGATTATTTTTTTATTGCGATAGCATTGGCCCCACCGAACATTGTTATAGAATGAGCTACTCGATTGCAACCAGCACCTGCCAAATCAACACCAACACGTTCTTCAGGCCCGTCGAAAAGACCATTTGGAACTATGCCAATGGTGGCACCTGGACCCCCGACTCTGCTAAGAGACCACGCTAACTATGGGTGGAAGTGGCACCTCAGGGATTGTGCGTTTCGCCTCCGATTCCGGCGAGAACTTTGCGGTCGTTCTCGGCGTGCACAACTACGCGACATCGTTACCGATATCCCGACCACGCAGACTGCTACGACCCTGCAACCGCTTTACTACGCTGCGAATAGCGCAGAGTCTGCAGCACATGCGTCGCTTATTAGTAGTAATTTGCCTGTGTATTCACCACGTAAAGATATTGATGATTTATGAAAATTACCACATCAGTTGAACTATGACGTTTATAATAAATAAGCCACCAACGAGATACAAAGGCATGTCAATGTCAATCCTGAAATGCGACGGTAGGGCCCGTTCGAAAGGTGAAAGTGTCTTCCACTGTTTATGAAGCACCGGCTGCCATCTGACCCATCCGGCAGGGTGTTTGTAAACCAATTCTATGTAGATGTTAGGTACTTCAGATATTAGCATCGGTTTTCATTGTAAACAACTATATTTAGAGGGGCGTCGGATTTATCTCACTTTTTGGTTTGTGTTCGGTTCGGATTAAGCTCGTAAATTTCCCGTCATCTAATCAATGAACCAAGGGTCCTGAGGTATTTCGGTTATTAAGGCATCACATTTATTGGTTGCGTAGACTTCGTGCGAGTGGTTAATATCCGAATAATTGGTCCGATTATCAAGCATGTTATGGTCCTTGATGGACTGAGGACAACGAGGATGACATCCACAAATCTGTCCGGCAAGAAACCTGCTGTATACCTGACTGCCGTACGTACGTGGAGTCGCTCGTATTGTGTTTATATTCTTTTCAGTACTCGTGGGTCGTTTTGCTTGCAGTCGAGTCTCGAAGTCACCCACGTCTCTCGTGTTCGGCTCGGGCACTCTTCTATAATCGCAACAGGTATAGCATTTTGTTACTAGACCATCAGCCTATTGTTATAAATAGGGAGCAACATTTTAAAGGAAGGCTGCCATGGGCGCCACTTCACACTAGTACCATTTATATCAAGCGCTAACGTAGTCTGACATTGTTAATGATCAAAAAGAGGTGGCAAACATCAGCCTGACCCGAAGCCCATTCGTATATAAAGCCACCCTCCAGTCGTTCATTCCCAACAGTCTTCAATCGTGAAGAATAAGCCAGTCCCAACGCCTTACAGCAACAGACTACTCAATGTTTACCCCCCGTGTTGTGCGTTATCATTATTCCCCTGACCCTTGTTTGTATGTTGCAGCTAAACATCATCAAAAAACTCATCGTAGATGCTCAATGCTTTTTTGATGGCTATTGTTGCCTCCTCGGCACTTGCTCAGAACAAGGATGATGTTTATTCACCACTTGATAAGAGCAGACATGATGCTTTTGAACATGGTTTACAAAACCCACAAAAAGTGCGTGGTATTTTCCTGCCTTGTCTTCCGTCCTACTTTGTTCATGTGAATCTGCAGGACTCCAACTTGTGTACCCGTGTAGTGGAATGCGGTATGAAAAATTCCGACTACGACACATTTAAAAAATGTCTCCAACGCAAATTCCCCGATTTCTGAAAACGCATCTGTGGCCTTTCGTATTATCCACCAAGTACCGAGTCCGCTTGAAAGAACTATGTTTTACAAGGGCTTCACACAGTCTTTTTAGTCATCTTAGAGTAATTGCTATATTAGCGAACATATAAAGAAGGTGCTTCAACCAAGTACTAATATTTCAAGCACCTTGTAAGCTCAAAATTGGCAAACATGGTGGCTTCAAGTATGAGACAAAGTTGCCACTATCAGTCTGATTTTAGGCTTCGTGACCGGGAATAAAATTGAGGTGGTCGAGGAGGCGCCTCATCGAATGTAAATAATGTTTGTTACATTAGAAAGAATAAGAACATCGATGGGATCCATTGGCATATATTATTGTATGTCGGCGTATACATGCGCATGAAGCGAGTCTGCCGCCTATTTTTAGCTCATTGTGCAATTATAGCAACGTCTGACGTCAGCGCTCTTACAATTCAATACGCCCACATACGCAAGCGCAGAACAAATCCAAACCGTAGAGTAGCCATGGATCTCTGCGAGCGGCACTGCGTTGTAGGCTTGGCTAAAGGCTATGGCCGATTTCTCAGCATACGGCGCGCGTGGCGAACATGACTCTCCTCCAACTGATCCACATCGCTTCAACGGTTTGCCCAGAGAAGTTTGACGTTGAAACGTTGACGTTTCTCCACAAATAAAAATATACCCTCGACGCCTTGTGAGGTTTGTCCGTCCATACGTCGGTCCTTGGTTCTTTCCTTTGCGTTTTGATCATCGTGAGTATCCCGCCTGGTGCGCTGGAACGATGAGATGCTTTTTATAAGTCTTTTTACTTCCCCTACCAAATACGAGAACATTGACGTTGACGAAAACTGTCCATCCTTGACACATCAATATTCTGCTCCTGCCCTGCCCCCGCCTGTCCCTATCTAACTCTTCCCCCATCCCATGATGATGCGGATTGACGCTCTCAATAACAACGACCCTCCTCCTCTCCCTTCCTAACCTTACCTATGCCCTCATTATCATCGTCCAACCACAGACGCGCGTCGGCACGCCCACCTTAGTTGCATGGAACGTCAAGACGTCCGATGCTGACGTCCAAGTTACGCGCGGCTTGGACCTGATGTTCGATCTGTGGTTCGTGCAGGACGTGGGTGATGTTGGGCTGGCGACTGCGAATGTACAGCCTGTGGAGGGCGAGGATATGGGTACGGCACTGGCCATTTTCCCTTCAGCCGGGTGAGTTCTGGTGTTTTTTGCACTGTTCTTAAGTATCCGTTGCATGTTCTTTCTCTCTCTCATTCGCATATTTCTACTCTAAAAACTCGCTCCTCAATGCAATTCGACATTCGATACATCACCTTTATCGACGTACGCGCATAATGTCACAAACATATCCCCCTTCCTGCCCTACTCTCCTCTCCT
Source organism: Psilocybe subaeruginosa (assembly GCA_027604855.1). NCBI lineage: Eukaryota > Fungi > Basidiomycota > Agaricomycetes > Agaricales > Agrocybaceae > Psilocybe > Psilocybe subaeruginosa. Next base: position 5,023 of record JANCIO010000413.1, on the reverse strand, counting down.
GTGCTCCTCTCATATTCCCTCTGTCTGCGCTCCTCTCATACCCTCCTTTTTCTCCAGTCCTTTCACACAAACCCATCCCACCTTCTTTCCTCCTCATCCTCAAATTATCCCTCACGTCGTAATATAGTGTACGATATATACATTACTCCCCACGTCTTCCCCTTTTGCTTCCTCTTCATTCGCGTTGTTTCTTTTCTTTTCTTTTCTTTTCTTTTCTTTTCTTTTCTTTTCTTTTCTTTTCTTTTCTTTTCTTTTCTTTTCTTTTCTTACCTTGATTGCGTCAATTATGAGACCATTGATCTGATACCTCATTTCATCTTCCTCTGTACGCCACAGCACCCAGAGCTCGAGCTCGAGCTCGAGCTCAACCTCAAGCACGAGTCAAGCTGACCAGACACAGACGTCTTCGCCAAGGTATGACATGTCGCATTCTTCTCCTTAGTCTTCATCGGATGCTCTTTCATTCCCATCCCCTTTCCCGCTCCCATTCACATTCCGTTCTTCCATTCACGTTCAATTGTCTATTTTTCCCAAACCAAACCACACTCAGCATCCCCCTTCCCAACCACCACTTTTATCGTCATCAAAACACGTCCCCGCCATGTCGGCACCACAACCGGCGGCCTGCTCCTTACTCGCTCTGCTCGTCGTTGTGTTTGTGTTCGTCGCGCGCAGGAGGAAGAAAAGGATGGAGAGGGAGGCGAGGCGGAGGACGTTCCATCGGGATATGATAGTGCAGCGTATGTCGCCTATTAATGATCTACTTGTATACCTGGCAAGTGTTTTCTAATTGTGTTCGGCATTGACTGAGTAAAATGAACATTGGTGACTATGGCTTATGAATCTGTGCGGTCTTTAACTTCACTGTTAGTCGGTTCTTTTAGACCAGAATGTTACTTCATCGTCATTTGTCTTGTTCACTCTACTTTTGAACGAAACGTACATACTGGATACGATGCTTCCATTATTCGGCGGCCAAAACACCAACGTGAAAGTAAGTAATCCCTCTCTCCAGTATAAAATCCCTAAGACCGCAACACAGTACCGTCAAGCCTTAGTTGTCGCTGTCAATCAAACGAACCAACTCGTCCATTACATTTGCCAACTTCACAAGAGAAATAAGATTATTTTTTATTGCAATAGCATTAGCCCCATCTAACATTATTATAGAACGAGCTACTCGATTGCAACCAGCACCTACCAAACCAACACCAACACGTTCTTCAGGCCCATCGAAAAGACCATCTGGGACTGTGCCAATGGTGGGATGTGGTCCCCCGATTCTGCTGGGGAGACCACGCTGACTATGGGTGGGAACGTGGGTGATATTTTTATGCCTTGTCTCTTGTTCCTCTTTGTTCATGTAAATCTGCAGACCGACCATTCGGGAACTGTTGCAGCGAGGTGTGGTCTGGCAAGTTCCGACTAAAACACATTCAGAGAATGCCTCCAAAGTCAATTATCCAACAACAACAACAACAACAACAACAACAACAACAGCAACAGCAACAGCAACAACAGCAACAACAACGGCGACGAGTGGTGAAATATTGGCTTAATAAACACATTGGAATGTACCTCTAGCCTTTCGTATTAACTACCAAGTAGTGAGACCGCTTGAAAGAAGTATGTTTAGTAAGAGCTGCAGAAAGTGTTTTTGCTCATTATCACGGTAATCTCAACATCAGTGAGCATATACAGAAGGTTTTTCAACTGCGCACAAGTCCTCCAATCACCTTGTGATAGGTGGGAATAAAATTTGAGAGGTTCGAGGATGTAATACACACATAGGGGCGTTAATAGTGTCTGTTTTGCGAGAAAGAATGATAACATTCATGGGATCCATCGGCATATATTATTATGATGTTCTGGTATGCAACAAGGAACGCAACAAAATCTGTAAAAATAAGCCCGGGAAAGTGGTGTAATGTATGAAAGATGTGGACAACCCAAAAGGGAGCATTAATCTAGCGCCGGTGTGAGTCTATAGTCTGAGAGGAGATAGTATCCTTGATCTAGTATGTACCACTCGCCTTTTATGTTAATAAGTGAGGGGATCTGACGCTCGAACATTGGGTAGCGGGACTTGTGGAAAAATTGGTTCCAAACGCTAAATTGACAGTGTTGTCAGCGCATGCAGGCGTTCGTGTGCAGCGAGCCTGCCTGCTATTTTTGGCGCATCGGGCAATCCCTAGCAACGTCTGACGTCATTGCAACGATCCGGTTTGTTCTCACACCCCGTTTATCTTTTCCTTTTTATCTTATCTCTTTATTTCGACTCTATTCCATTCCGTCGACCAATACACGAGTTATCCCTGTCCATTCTTTTCTATGCTTTTCTATCTGAAATCATTCCTTACCTCTAACCCTAAATATAACTTCTTTTATCTGGACCCTTTTTACATAGTATTAGGACACTATCCCACAGTATAAATATAGGCATGTTCTAGCTACAAGACCCCAGTGAATAACTAGCATTTATACCTGTCTATTTAGTGCTTAAGCCTCACTACCATATATATTCCGTGTGTCAGTACGAAGCTATCGATACTCCCGCAGTCACGATAGTCACTACTGTCACAGTCATCGCTCTTTTGGCCGCGGATTTCCGCCTGGTTCTTTTTGGCCTTCTTTCCACGTGTTGCTCGTCTTTTCTTCGCCGCTTTACAATCCATTACGCCTACTAGTACATACGCAAGCGCAGAACACATCCAAACCGTAGAGCAGCCATGGATCTCTGCGAGTGGCACTGCGTTGTAGGCTTAGCTAAAGGCTGTAGCCGATTTCTCAGCTGACGACAACCACCACGAATTAAATCCAATCTCAGAATGCATCAGCATAACATACGGGCGCGCGCAGCGAACACGACTCTCCTTGAACCAATCCACATCTCTTCAACGGCTGGCCCAGAGAAGTTTTGACTTTGAAACGTTGACGTTTCTCCACAAAGAAAAACATACCCTCAACGTCTGGTGTGGTTGTCGGTTCAAACGTCGGTCCTTGATTCTTTCCATTGCGTTTTGATCATCGTGAGTATCCCGCCTGGTACGCTGGAACAATGAAATACTTTTTGTGAGTCTTTTTTGCTCCCCCCCATCAAACCAAAGAACGTTGACATTGACTGAGAATTGTCCATGCTTGACACATCACATATTCTGCTCCTGCCCTACCCTCGCCCTGTTCCTGTCCAACGCTTCTCCCATCCCATGATGATGCAGATTAACGCTCTCAATAACAACAACCCTCCTCCTCTCCCTTCCTAATCTCACCTACGCCCTCATTATCACCGTCCAACCACAGACGCTTGTCAGCACACTCACCCTAGTTGCGTGGAACGTTTAGCCGTCCGATGCTGACTTCCAAGTTCCCCCCGGCTTTGATCTGACTTTCGACCTGCAGTTTGTGGGGTTTGTGGGGGATGTTAGGCTGGCGATTATCGATATGCAGCCTGCAGAAGGCGCGGGTGCGAGTACGGCACTGGTCACTTTTCTTCCGGCCAGGTGAGTTCTGTTGTTGTTGTTTTTTTTTTTTTTTTTGCACTCTTCTTGAGTATCCGTTACATGCCCTCTCGTCGTTCTCCCCATGATCGTACGCTCATCATCCCCCTCAATTCCTCTCTTTCGATCTGACGATCTGGAACTATGACAATGGCGGCACCTGGACCCCGACTCTGCTGGGGAGACCACACTGACCATGGGCGGCAGTGGCACGGCCGGCATTGTGCGTTACGCTTCCGACTCCGGCAAGAACTTTGCGGTCATGCTCGGTGTGCACAGCTATGCCAGGTGGTGCGACATTATTACCGACATCCCGACCACCCAGGCTGCTACGACTCTCCAACCGCCGTACTATGCTGCAAACAGCGCACAGTCTGCTCAACGCCAGAAGCAGCTGGCTGCTTGCAGCGCCACGTCTAAGAATGGGTGCACAATCAATGTCAGCTACACTGTTGCGACCGGCAACAACCCGAAGGCCAACATTGTCATCGGATGAACTTTCAAAGTATGCCGGTGGATCTTTGTCGGCGTAGATACATCATCCCATTCACTCAAATTTGTGCAGAATATGGGTTGCTTATTAGTAGCAATTTGCCTGTGTATCCACCACGTAAACATGTCGTTAATTATTATGAAAACAACTACATCAATCGAATTATGGCATTGGTAATCAGTCATCAACGAGATTCAAAGGCATAACATCCTTGAAATATGATGGTAGGCCCCATTCGAAAGGTTTTGAAGCACCGGCTGGCATCTGACCTGTCCGGAAAGGTGACTGTAAATTAATTATATGTAGATGTTAGGTGCTTCGGATGTTAGCATATGTCTTCATTGTCATCAACCATGTTTGGAGGGGGCTTCACTCCTGTCGGACGTATCTCACTTGTCGCTTTGGGTTCGGTTCGTCCCAAGCTCGCAAATCTCACGTTGCCTAATCAATGGACAAAGGATCCTGACGTATTTCGGTTATTAAAGCATCACGTTTGTTAGCTGGATAGACTTAGTGCGAGCAGTTAATATCCGAATAATCGCTACAATTATCAAGCGCGGTTTGGTCTTGACGGACTGAAGACAACGAAGATGACATCCACGAATATGCCTGGCAAGAAACCTACTGTACACCTCACTGCTGTGTGTGCGTGGAGTCATCGCTTGTGTTGTATCTGTCTCCTGTTTTGGCATTCGATGGTCGTTTTGCTGTGAGTCGAGTCTCGAAGGCAAGAACGCCTGTCGTATTCGGCTCGGGCGCTCCTCCATAATCACAACGCCTATGACATTTTGGTACTAGACCATCACATTATTGTTATTGTAGCGAGCAACATTTTCAAGGAAGGCTGCTATGGGCGCCGCTTCACACCAATACGTTTTTATCAGGCGCTAAAGTAGCCTGACATTGTTAATGATCGAAAAGAAGTGGCAAACATCGGCCTGACCCGAAGTCCATCCTAAGGCCTGTCATGGATACAACCGGTTTGGATCCGCGTCCGGCCCGCGGTTTTTACCAAATACGGTACGGTTCGGGT
>JANCIO010000412.1:0-24367 GCA_027604855.1 Psilocybe subaeruginosa | reverse complement strand
TGCACGGAAACACAGTTGGTAAAGGCTTGGGTCACACTATCCCAAGGACTGTCAGTGTGACATTTTGACATCCCCAGCAATTGTTGTATATTGCACCAAAACTCCCACTTTTGTCCTAAAAAGGTTATCAGTAGGTGTATACAAAGTCCATCCATGACCTGATGTAAAAATATTTAGAGATTATTAGGTAAAAAAATTTCAGGACAAAATGCTGTCCCAGAGAACATCCGTATACTGTATTGTTTTGCAGTCTGAAATTTTCAGTGTACACCTTGATGTGACCATCATTTAACTCTCTCATGGTAACTCCATTTTAAATACAACCCTAGGGCACAGTGCACAGCTCTTGTAAAAGTCCACTGTTCTGTAGTCGCACTTGTAGAAAAAAATATAATATACAGTTTGTTCACTGCATCCTGCAAAGATAGCTATCTCTGGGGTAATTCTCTGTTGTTCATTGTACCACACAAGAATATCACAATGCGTATCTTGAGAAATAGGATGGGCCATTGTTACGGATGATATGCTGACAGTCAATCAATATGTGCAAGTAGTGTCTAAGCACCATTTATTTTCTTCTTTTTCTAGGTCTTTCTTTACACTTCTGATTATATGAGCCTCATACATGTATTTAGACGTATTACCAAGTACAGAATAAATGTCCAAATACATAGATAACATACTAAATTGTTGCCAAGAAAGTCCTATTGATTAGAACTTGCCCACTTTAGTATCTCAAGAAGATCTGACTTACCTGCAAACAGCTAAAAACAGTTCAAGCTGAAGACCGAACATGTGTGCAACACGTGTAAGGCTTGTTACCCTTGTCTAGGGTCTGCTACACATAGTCAGAATATATTAGAACCTTCTGAATATTATATAGAACCTTCCAGTTGAATAGTTCTAGTGTCATTTAGAAGTATTAGCTGTAGTATATAAAGATTACTCTAGACACCCGTTCTATATCATCTTTTTACACTCAATTTACCCCTACAAACTTAAGTAGACCAGGACAATTACTTGTTAGTAAAGCTTCGTGCTACTATACAAGTTATATTATTACTTCTATATTCTTGTGCTAGTAGTACATGATAATTGTCTATTAAACTTAAGATCTGATTGTTAACGAAGTTACTCAAATATCTTTGGATACTTACTCAGCATCTTATACATTCTCAAGAGTCTTGGAAAGACAGACTCTAAAATAAATACACTAACCTTTGTCTTCATAGGAATACACCAAGGTTGAGTATTCAGAACTCTAACAGCCATTGGAGTACAACAGTCTTTCCATTCAATAAATACCTACATATGCCATTGTTACCAACACCTGCATGCGCAAGATCTGTCCCAACACCACAAAACTGAGAAAAAATAAGGTTTGAAGTGACAAGTTGGTCACATCAAATGGCTTGAGGGAAATTTTGGACTGCAAAAAAATATGCAAGTCACTGTAATCAATACATCTATGATGTGCAGGGAACTTGCCATTATACACCCTAATCAAACAAGTTTGACCGCTTATTATGAAAATCACGTGCTGACCTTGGACTATTACAAGGTCCTCACGTGATCACCATCAAAAATCTAGAATATCTGGCTCCTTTGCTCATTTTTGAACTTCTGCAGGATCAATGTAGCAGTTATGATGTTTTTTAATTTTTATCAAGAAAGGAACAGTATATGAAGATTCCAACTAATTTGGTAATTTCAGATGTATAGCCTAAAAATTCATTTTTCTATATGTATACAGCTAGCCCACGAAAACTAGTACTTTCCACTATTATAATTGGTACAGCAAAGATTAGGCAGTGTGCCACATCACGAGCTTTATTCCAGTTTTCATTTTTCAGGCTTATTTTAAAACATTGACTAGGGGACTAAATGCCATATTAGATGCATTGATCTGTTTCTATAACTTTGTTTCAGTATCGGAGCATTCAAGAGTTCTCTTGGTGGAGATTTTGTTGCCATCATCAATTCATGCCCTGTAAAGGAATTTTCTAAATCAATTGAAACTACACCTTAGAGGATCAATCAATATAGCCAGAAGGCCAAATATTCCCACTATCAATCATCCTGAACCATATGCAAAAACTTGGCATACAAGATATATATCTAAAGTTTCAGGAAAATACAACTTTAAATAGATTGACGATGTGAACTACTACTATCAGTGTAATTTTATTCAATTCATACGTCCCCACATTACATGGATGTTAAGTTTGTAACAGATGTCATACCTGTCCCTCACAAGTGATTGCCAAGTGGCAGAAACCTTATTAATTATCAAAGGCAACCCCTGTGCCCAGAAATCACAAAAGCTGTCCACTAAATTAGGTGATCACCTGCTCGGTAGTCAAACATCACTGTGCCACATGGGAGATCGCCCCACGGACCGAATGCATTGGCAATTGAAATCTTGTCTACAACTCAACATATGGTGGTCTACTAGATCTGACCATAACACTTGTGATTTGCAATGCAGCCAATGTGAGTGAGGGATTGCCCAGTTAGCGATTGCTACTTGATACTAGAGGTAACTTGCCTTATGATAAAGGCACCTGCTGTTCCAGGAGGTCCTAGACCAATAGCAAATGTGCTTGGGAACCTTAGTATGATTTCCTACAAAATATACTCTTAGAAAAGGTGCCAAATTAGATGACCGTTACCAGGAAATCATGATGTCACAGTATCAGTTTGCATTGTTTTTGGCTCAAACTTGGCTGGAGTGTAGCTCTCTCGATTCTTCACCGATTTGCACAAAAGAATTTCTAAAAATAGGCTAAAATGTTTTGCTACACGCTAATTACATAAAAATTGGTGAAAATTTATGGGTAACCCATGCAGTTCCCTAGTGAGAAGTGAGAAAGAGAATAAGGGATCTTCTTACAGAAGTGGGCCAAACTATATACTACTGCAAAAACAAGGGCTCCATATTTGTGATTCAAACTTTGTCTAATCTAATCAATATATCTGTGACATGCAGAGAACTTGCTATTGTAGACCCCAATCAAACAAGTTTGACTACTTATTATGAAGATCACATGCTGACCTTGGATTATTGTGAGGTCCCCATGTGATCACTATTAAAAATCAAGAATATCTGTCTCCTGTCTAATCTAATCAATATATCTATGATGTGCAGGGAACTTGCTATTATACACCCCAATCAAACAAGTTTGACTGCTTATTATGAAGATCATGTGCTTACTTTGGATTATTGCAAGGTCCTCACGTGATCACCATCAAAAATATGGAATATCTGGCTTCTTTGCTTGTTTGTGAACTTCTGCAGGATCAATATAGTAGTTATGATGTTTTTTTATTTTTATAGAGAAAGGAACAGTATATGAAGATTCCAACTCATTTGGTATTTTCAGATGCATAGCCCAAAAATACATTGAATATGTTTTTTTTCTATATGTATACAGCTATCTTCACAGAGTGGCTTCCTAAAATCATAAAAATTAGCAGGGCAGTGTATTTATACTGCAAGAACATAACTAGATGATAAAAAGTATTTTTTTCAACAAGGTTGATCTATAGCAGGTATAATATCAATATCTCATAAAATAGCCTGTAGCTCAGTCAATATTTGTTGTAAATTCAACATTTTTGAAGGAGGATGATCCTAAGCAAGGCGCAGAGCATACCTGATAGTTTTTTTGAACTTTGAAATCTGGGCATTTTCAACCAATGTTTGACAATGGGTACCCTGAAAGGTATGGCTGGGTTGTTTAAGATGCTTGAAAGGCGTTCATAAAACCAGCCATAGGTATTGGGCAAGTCAGGGCTATCTGACACACCCAATGGGTAGACCATTTTTGCAAATATAAAATATCCTTGAATTATGATATTACATGCAAATTTCATATCTTTGAGGATTCTACAAAAAATTGAGCTTCTGGAAGTTTATTGTCAGTGGTAGGCTGTGTGTAGTTTTTGGTTCTGTCTATATGGCAATAATTTTGTGCAAAAGCATTGTTAGCATCTGATATATTTAAATTTGGAACACAGAGTCTCAACATCAATAATGCATTAAGACCATTTCTTTGCTCACTGTTTAAATATGAATATCCCTTTAATTTACTAGTCTGTGTTGTTGCTATTGGTTTCAAATGCCTTTTCAATATTACTTGGCATTTTCCCAACCAAATTCATGCATTTTCCCTTTAATTTCTTCTCCTCCCTCATTAGTGTTCACTTGCATAAACATAAAATTTCCTCTTTTTTGTTAAATAAGGCTCTCATAATACACCCAAAAGCTCTGATTAAGATCTTTCCAACACCATTTGAATCTAAAATTTCCATGAAGATTCAATTAATTTGCCCTCATTGTTATGGACACTTTATTTTCTTTTTGCTTTTCCTTTCTCTTTTCTTTTCTTTTCCCTTTTCTTTGTCATCCGTCACATCATTGATACATCATCGTATGTTCTGATGAACTTTGCTTTCCATCATATCTACAAAACTCCATTATATCTTTGATGGACTTTCACTTCTATCTTTTATGATACATCTTTCGATGAACGCTTGATCTGTTTCCTCTATTCTTATATACATCTGCTGATGAACATTCAAACTCGTTTCAACTTGCTGTGCGGTTCACAGTATTTATACCAGGAAGGATCCACTGTATTCTTTAGCTAGTTCTTGAGAATCTAACCTCCTCTTACTTGACACCACTTGGAACTCGCTGTTCTTGACTACTTGACTGTCGGCTTTATCCATGCACGTGAATATAAGCTTGAAGTCGTAACACTCATTCCTGTCTTCCAAGTCTAAAATATTGGCACAGTTTTCTGAGAATGTGTATATATGCATCCCTGTGGACAACAATTTTCAGATGGAAATTTATGACAAACCAATAAGAAAAGGGAGGGAAAAGTATTTTTCTTTCAAAATGACTATCATTTGAAATAAATATAATATTAGCCTGTGCCAAACTATTATTAGCTTGGCATCTTGGTAAATGGTTTATCTATGTTATTAATAGATAACTCCTATTTCGTGGGTGGTTAACGCCCATACTAGTGAGGGATTGCTAATATGCACTCACAATTGCGACTGCAGAGCACACAATGCTCTTATTATTGGCAAAGAAGCTTATATAATGAGTAAGACCGATCCGGCTTGATTATCAAGAATGTCAGCATAGTGTAAATAGTGAAACAATGCACGGACCTGATGAGCTTTAAAAGCAAAAGTGTGATGGTATTGGAACCCCAGTACCCACTTGTCTGTGCCCTGCCCAACTCATCAGAGAAGGGTTTTTGATTGACACCACCCCTAAACCCTAACCGCTCTCAACAACTGAGAGCGAATATGTTGCGGCTACTTACGCCATGAAAGAAGCTTTATGGCTTCACTCTCTCATTACCCAGCTATTTGACACCACACTTGAGCCCACCATTTTATTTTCTGACAACCAATCGGGTATCGCACTCACGAAAGATCATCAATATCATGCACGTACTAAACACATTGACATACACTTTCATTTTATTCGTTGGATCGTTGAAACGGATCCTTATGACTCATTTATTAAATTAAATTATTGCCCAACTGACGATATGGTTGCAGATACTCTGACCAAGGCCCTACCTTCTCCTAAAGTCAAGCATTTTTCGAAGGATCTCGGGCTCGTATCGGTTTGAAGGGGAGTGTTGGAATTATGATATTACACGCCAAACGCGACACGAGCGCTTACGGACCTATAAATAGCGCGCTCCCCGGAACGCTCTATATTTAGAGTGTTTAAACTTTTCTCTCATATTATACTTTTCCTTTCGTTCACGGTGCATACCACACCGCATTATATTCGTTATTATGCTCCTACGGAGCATTTCTATTTCTCTTTCATTTATTTCTGTTGTTTCATATCTTTGTAGTTATCTACAGATTATTCTGGTTTCGTAGTATTTAAGCGATGGATTTTGACTCGTACTTCCCTCAGTCCTTTGCACCCCAAACAACTGAGGTAGGTTATCTGCCATATTTTCATATCAAACTATCTACTTATAATTACCTAGTCTTTCGTTCTATAGGTAATTAATATATTACTCAGTCGTTTGCACCCCAAACAACTGAGTCTTTCGTTCTATAGATTTTACAGAATGAGTCTTTGATAAATCAAAGCACTCATAACCATCGTGTCCAAATACCATCATGCTTGTGGTTGTACAATCGTAAAATTTTACTTATGTGGGAGAATGGTGAGTATGAACTTACAACGTACATCTCAAGAATATAACAATCATCTCATGATTGTGGAAGACTACGATCGTCATTCCAAGCGATAATTAATTGCACTCGAGTAAGTATGCATTGTCAATTCCTCCTAGATGACGAATTTACAAAGACAACCAGGGCAATACGATTGTATGTACATACTTACACTTATCTAATTATGTTCGTGGCGCCCGGATCGTACCCAAATATTCGTATTTTCCAGCATGAAAGGAGCATGGTATGGAACGTTCAGATGTAGGACCATACCACCCCCAATACCACTGCGACGATGCTACGTAAATATTTGCCATGTAGTGACTCTACCTATCGAATTGTAAGACCGAACAATCATGCCCCAACCGTACCAGCCAACAGCCCGAGTGCTTCTTGTACGACCCACCGCACCCGTCACCGACGGTGGTAAAATAGTATCATTATTCAAAATACGGTCAGGTAGTTATATTTTAAAAGCCCCGAAGGTTACAAACGGGTGGGTGTTCGCCTAGCTACACAGGTGTGTATAATAAGTGGTATTTTGAATACGGCCCTTGCCCCGCTCGATGCAAGGAGTCAAACACCACGCATCATATAAATGGACAACCTCTTGCATGCGAGGGGGGCGGTACGATGGAGGAAGTGTCAGAACAAGCTTGTGAACGAAATGCAAGCGCCCTCTGTTACTTGCCTCGCCGGATACATAGAAAGAATCGTCCACTGGCTTGCCGTTGCATGCGAGGGAGGCAACGAGGTGACACCTCTGGTTGAACAGACATGCCCTGCCCTCAAAACGGCTCCATGCAGTAGCAACATCCACCCATGAGCGAAACGGACCACTTCCAGCTCGCTTTGCGTGCGAGAGAGGTAGTGGTGGGGAGGCGGCGGCTGACGCGGGTGTTGACGGGCGTACTTATGACAAAGTTCATTGAATCCAATTTTCTGAGTGATGACCAAAAGAGTGGGAATGGGATTGGGCCATAACAGCAAAAAAGTGGGATGGGACCTTCGATAGTGGGATATAATTAACTATTAGTGGGATGAAAGTGGGGTGAAGTTCTCATCAGTGGGATGCGTGAAGGGCCGTTGCATGCTAAAGGTTGGGCTGCTTGAATGCTGCTCACCAGTCTCGGTTGTCGCTGAACCCCAGAGCCGTTGGTCTTTCGAAAATGCCTCTTATGGGTTTCCACGGGTTTGGGTAGGTGTTTGGCGGGTTGGACTGGCTAGCCGCGGGTTTGAAAACCCATGTGCTAATTGTCCAACAGGTGATATAATTGACCATGTTGCGAGAGGCATTTCAAAAAACGGCCCTGTTAAGCACAGTAAACATCCACGAGCATTCTTAAATTTAATTTTTATGCCTCATATATACCTTTGAAAATTTACTTTTAATGCAATAAATCATTGCCGTTGTGTTTCCGAATTTATTTTCCGTGTCACCTCGTGACATTTATGACATTGGAGCTGAAGGTACAAAATCTGTACCCGTAACTATACCCGCTCGTAATCTACCCGCAACCCGTATCACCCGTGACAATCACTAGTCTGAAGCCTCAGCCTCTGCGGAGTTATAAACCATTCGAAACATGCCGCCCTGCCGATCCCACTATCCGAGCACAATCCCACTTTCTATATATTAATACTATAATCCCATTCCCACTAAACTGGTATAGACTCGTGACGATTATGAGGGACATAATTTTTGCAACTCAGAGTCTAAAGAGGTCCAAATACAAGCAATCCCTGTACATGTGAAGAAATAATTGAATTGTTTGTTAGTAGGCACTTGCCCAGCCAAATGCTGATGGTTTCTTTGCTTCCAATACGAACGCACATGTTTGAAGAGACGTTGGTCCCTTTGGACGTAAAAAAAAGTTTCCCTTAAGAACCACAACCAGTGATCTGTGCGTTCTGATTGGAGCCATGAGGGTTAAGGTCACAAAGGAGGAATTTCTCACATAGAGCGAGGGATACTGAAGTTTGTTCAGCCCACGAAGCTACCGCATATGAAAAATAAATCCAGAGCAGGATACGTAGAAATGTATATAGCAATGACGCAAGTTGCAGTGCATGGAGCAGGGCAGGACGAGAAAAAGCGCAAAGCACTTTGCTGGCCAAGGCTCCTAGATCCCGAGACAAGGTGTCCAAACGACGCTGCGAGGGGTGGGAGGGCATCACTTCATGCATTCTGGATCGGGAAATAACTGTGGCAGCGGCTGCGTGAAGCAGGGACGGGATTAGACCGAATGGCCGAGCTGAAAATGGGAGTGGAGAGCAAGTCAAAAGAGAGAGAAGGCCTCAGTATGCATTTACGATTAATAGCGGCCTGTGTAGCCGGAAGCTAGAGATGAATGGCGGATGGGAGAGATCCCTTCACAGTATGACGGGTTAATATTCACGGGATACTTTGGACAAAACGCAGTAAGACAGACGTTGGTCTTGCGAGGACTTCCACCGACTTGGGGAAGGAGCAGGTCCAAATTGGACCTGCGCCTGTCACCCTTCACCTTGTTATGACGAGAATTTAAACAATGGCGGACCCATCGAGCTGGCTGCCGATTGAGGGGACAAGAGAAGTTGTGGGAGGGTTCCCATGCGGGCGCTCTATTTACTGCTTCCTTTTGACAGCCATCAATAACTTTCGCATATGCTCCCACACAGAAACAGGCTGCTTTATTTCTTACTGCGTTGTTTACGGATGATTATATCAATGGAATTTAAAAGAACCTGAGGTGAATACCTTGAGGCGATCATTTATAATGCCATTATTCTGATCCCGTTTTGGTACATGTAAACAAGAAGAAGCCGAGCAAATGTGATGGTCAAGTTGATGTGAAGTGTACACTGAGGTTCTCGAACACCTTGAAGCCCGTGATCGAGAGTTATACACCGATATCCACGGGTGGTACAGTTTGCCGACTTCAAATTAAACAAGGAAAGATCAAACAAATCCCGTTTAAGCGGAGGTTGATGCTTCTTCAGCGTTCTTTCATATGGCTCTTGACTTCTCCAAGTCTCCCAAGGACACCCATACCTGTGGCAATCCATCGATTATGTCCTATCCCTGCATATCCCTCAATGATACTGATCAGAGTACGACCAGTATAAGAGGTGTACTGTTAATACAGCCAACCCATCGCATCAACCCTTTCCCCTGCTGTTTCCAATGCTTACTCCATGTCGTCTATGGTATGTTTCCCCACATTGACTCAAGAGAATCAACATTTATATCCCAACAGTATTGCGATATTCCTCCTTCTCTTGAATTATAAAGCAGTCCTTGCACAATTCACAATATCTGTTCCAAGCCTTGAGGTTGCCATTGGACAGAAATTCCCCGTTTCATGGACATGCGATACTAGCGAGTTCAGCGAACCCCAAGCCGTGGATATATGTCTGAACACGGATACCGAATTCATTCCCATTGGTTCAATCCAACGAAATGATCTCCTGACAGGAACTGTGAATATTACACTGGACGATACTATCCTTCCAACGTAAGCATTGCTTGCAATTTAGATCTTGAATTCGAACCCAACAAATTTCAGGACATATACACTTGGTATTCGATTCCCCGGTTGCTCGTATGTCATTAATTCAACGCTTGTAATCACCTGTCAAACGACCCCACAGTTTTTTGCTCGCTGCAGAATTCAACGACTTTGTTGTTGTTTCGCCGTGAGTTCGATTGTTATGAAGTCCCGGAACATTACTTACACAGCGTCAGGTCGTGTGGAGTTATCCCAAGACAAATTACTTCGTAATGCCCTGTCTTTTTTTGGGTCCATGTCACTCATGAATTCGTTTATAGGAGGATTTCTGGATCCCCCGGAAAATGATATATCTACTTGAAAGACAGAGCCAATCTCAAGGTGGGCGGGCTGTGACACCTTTGAGTTTAAATAACGGAGTAACGTTGGAAGCAGTAGAAGAATACCAAAGAGAAGAAAGCTTGACTGGAAATTTAAATAGATAATTATATCGAGGCTTCGTGGTTACTGAATAGCATCTTTACTCACTGTCTTGTGGAAGCAACGGCAGTGTTGATTCAGAACTCTTGTCATTAGCCTTCATATTTCAGTCGCGCAGACATATGAATGTGACAAATTGGAGAGAAAAAACCTAATATTTTTATTTCCCCCTTTCAACCTGACTCTCCAGCAAATTTGTGATCCAGAAAACTTGTATGTGCGACCGTTATGAGGGGCAACACTGACTCGGGGGCGTGTGCAGCAGAAACTGAGGAAATTCACGCCCAAGAGGACGTGTGGGTGCAGTCCTCATGAGTCGCGAAGCCATCCTAGGGTTTTCTTTCATTTTTCAAAACAGAACCTAGCGATATTAGTCAAACGGGAGAGTGTTTAAATTTGAACGTCGAATGAACTTTAAAATGGGACGTTGAACCTTAAAGTGACCTATGGGTTTGAACTTTGATTTTTGTCAATGCTTGAAATACTCCGCGCGCGACGAAGCGGTCTTCACATGCGGTGGAGGTCGATAGCACCAAAAGGCATGCTCATTGATTGCAGGTGGCAGTAACGACATGTGACAGATCGGTACTTATCCTACTTATCACGTTACCTCTTATTATCTTATCTTATCGCGTTGACTTCAACCCCTTTCGTCAACGCCCTTATTTGATTCACTTCCCCTATCTTACCATTCTACTCTTGGCTTTGCATCTGTTACTATCCAATGGACTATTAGATAGAGTATATAAAGAGGCCTATTGTACTAGATTAGACCTCAGCGAATACAGTTGTTAAAACAGTCTTTCTCCTTCCCTCTAAGAAACCGTGTGCCGAAACAACCTCCTTGTTACTTATAGTCACTCGGAGTTACCTTTCGTCACATATTTTTGACTTCTACAACAACTCTTAATCAACCCGAAACCTTGCTAGTTCGCTACTAGCATTCTCCTATTTTACTGTCGCCTCGACGTCCGGAATTCTTTGGATTGATCACCCGAAGAACCACGCTTGGCAACAAAACCTTAAATTTAAATTCAGTACGTGTTACCTTATTTGTCCGTATCACTAACTATGGCATCTAGGCAACTAAGATCGCGAGTTATCCCCGGAGGAAACCGCGTACCTTCGCCCGAGCTTAAAAGCCCGGTGGCGCCCGACGTCCAAACCCCACGCCGCTCATACAGCGACGTGGCGGCGTTGAGACCGTCTTCTCCCTCTGCAGAGGTAGAGAAGAGGGTTATTACCGAACCTCCCAAAGTATTGGTAGAGGACCTTCATAATAATAATGAAAATCCCTTTGTGTCAGATGAGCACAGCGACCCGAATATCACATCCTCTGAATCAGAGTCTGATGATGATGGTCCATGGACCACGGTGCAAAGTAAGCGCAAAACGAGCCGCGAGTCATCCCGCCGCCGCAATAATGAAATAAGCACAGAAGTAGCTACGGATCCTGCCATTGATAAGGCCGAGAAATCCCTAACACAAGAACAGCAAAATTTAATTGCTAAACGTAATAAGAAAGTCCGCCGAGAGCGCTCCAGCTCACGCGGCGAAGGACCCTCTAAAGATAAGGGTAAGACTATTGACCCCCGAGAATGGGGGAATCTCAGTATTTCCAACGTTGAATTAGATGTTCAAACTCAAAGAAAAGAATTTGAGAAACTGGCAAAAGCTAAACGAAAGGAACAATTAAATCTCGTTACAGCTCCTAATCTACCCAGAACGCCTGCGATAAGATTTGACCAGACTGCCGAACATGTACGCATGCCAACTGCGCAAAAACCCCTATCAGCGAGGCCGGTAGCGCATGTTGATCCCAAATCCTTCCTGGGGGCGGCACTGAAGAAAGTATCTTCTACAAGGAAAAAATCCCGCAAATCTAAGAAACGCGCGGCGACTACATCGTCCGAGAGCCCTTCATCAAGTTCAGAACCATCCTCTGGTGACCCAGATGGATCGGATGACAGCTCGTCGAGCTCCGACAAATCGTCATCGCCGTCAGAAGACGACGAGCCAAAAGCCAAGCCTTCCAAACACAAAAAACGCCAAAACAAGGGGTCATCAAGTGCTAAAGCACTAAAACCTACCCCCTATGATGGAAGCACGGATGCCCGTGCATTCCACAGATTTGTAAAAGAAAGCAAATCATACCTGGAGGACAGCGGTCTCCGCCGGAAAAGATGGATCCCGGCGTTAGCCTACTTCATGGAGAAGAGGGCCTATGACTTCTACCTACAGAAAGTATCAATCAATGAAGAAAAATGGAAAATGTCGGACTTTTACAATGAACTATACAACTATTGTTTCCCGATTGATTACAGGCAGAAAGTCCGTAGAAAGTTCGAAAACGCTACACAGGGTAATAGACGTGTCAGCGAATTTGTGCATTACTTAGAAGAACAATGCAACTTAATTGGGTCAATCACCCAGAGCGATTTAGTCAATCAATTCTGGACAGGGAGCTCAGAAATAATCCAACGAGGCTTGTGGAGACAAGGCCTCCATCCGGACTCGTCAACCTGGGATGAAGTCGTACGTTGTGCAGAGATAGTGGAAATCTCTGAGAATGTCCGACCTCGCGATTCTCGTCCCAGCCAATCGGCGCACCAAAGAGACCGATGTGAGCCTCGAGACCGACGCGAATATCGAGACCGACACGAGTATCAAGACCGACACGAGTATCGAGACCGACACGAATATCGTGGTAGACGCGACCATCGCGAGCGGCATGACAATCATGACCGACGACGAGACCGTGAGGACAGACCTAACCGATATGATGGTCAGAATAGAGGAAATAACGCATTTAACAAACCTCGTGGAAACTCCTTCACCCAAGGAAGATACAATCCGCGTACTAGTAAAAACAATAATTACAGAAGTAATAACAATCGCGAAAATAGGAATACCTTGTCTGAGAAAGAGAAATCAGAGAGGTTCGCGTCAGGACGATGTTTCCGTTGCAATGAGCAAGGACACATGTCTAGAAACTGTCCACAAGGAAGTAGCGTTAAGCACTCAGGAAATGGGCCGCCGGGAATGTCAACTCACAATATTGAACCAGCGGTGGAGGACGACGCAAAAACGGACAGTTCCGGCGACTTCATAGAGGTCCTGGAGAGCATGCCCCTGGGGGCAGTCAGTTACTCATGGGACGATCCTCCATGGATTTCGAGACCATGGGCCTGTGCTCAAGATGAGATTGGTGATCCATTCACAATGAACATTACATACCAGCTAGGTACCGTAGTCACTTATCCCGGAGACGAGCGATATTGGTACGATTATAACGAGATGCATGGCGGACGATTTGTGGTGAAACATAATCCGAAGCGTCGCAGTTATCTTATCAAAGACAGATTAACTCGCTTTAGAATAAACGTCTCCAAGCGACGTTTGAATAACTCCAAGTTTGACCTTCGAGGATGGTATGCTAAGCGGAGGGCGCGAGCTCTCGGTCTTCAACACACTCGAGGAACCTGGTTACCTTTTGGTCAACCTCTCACAGAGATTTCAATACATATATTGATGAGTGGAATACATACCAATTATCCGACCGCTGATCCTGCGATTGAGGATGATGTACGATTTTCTGTATACCCTACAAATACCAATCCAGAGTTGTACTGCATTGAGGACATGGATCTAAACATAGTCACAGTCGTTAAAAAGCGATTACTAGAGAACCCTAGAATCAATTTAGTGTCCTGGTACACTCGATACTTGAATAAAAAGCAAACGTACAATGACCATTATACTAAACAAACATCCAAGCTATGTGAGCCGGGAACGTACCCCATCAAGAGTAAGGATGCGACTTACGGTGCTGAAGGACCCGGCGGGTCTGATCGACACGAAAAAGCAGATTTGTTCGCGGAGAGAATCGAACACGTCCTCCGTGAGTGCGCCCCATACCCTGGGGATGCAGATGATCACACAGTCTGGGCAAGTTCTCGCTTTGCAGTGGAGAAGGCAAGATACAATAGATACGCGATCTACGACAAGCATAGATGCTTCGAATCCTATCTGCACATAGACAGGCTGCGTCACCAGTTCTTTTCAGTTGGCTGATGGTACGCTGAAGAGTGCGCGAGGCACGCCGATATGTCGTTCCCTAGCGAAACGTCCGTGGAATGGCTCGAGACGCGTAGTATAGCCAATACACTCATCGGAGCACCTGTAGAAGATTTTGTGAATATAGTATTAAAAGCGCACAGCTCACATTACAATGATAGCTGCACAGTCCACCGTTCGAACACGGAATACAGAACTATTGAGATAAAAGATATTCAGAATAACCAAACTACGAAACTACCTGAATCTTACCTGGGTAACGACAACTTCAATGTCGTTAAGTGGTATGACGATCAGATGGATCAATTTGAGGTCACATCGAGTTATGTGCAGAAAATGAAAGAGGCGCTAAAAGACGCCGCCAGGGAACCTAGTCTATGGGTCAGAATTAAAACCTTGGTTAATCAACTATTTAAAACCAAACCTAAGGAGGCTGTCAGCAATGTGGATTACAATGTTTCCGTGTTGAGTACAAACGATTACTTACAGCTATACGGTGTACAAGTGGATCGCAGATCTTATGTTGGACTTCAACGGAATGCGGCTGCTTTGAAAGACAAGCGCTGCCTCTTGCCTAAACCAGTAATCGTTAAAATTAACGTTAATGGACAACCCGTTCGGGCTCTGATCGATTCAGGTTCATTAGGCGACTTCATGTCAACAACGTTGGCTGATCAGCTAAAAGTAAAATTAAGAAAACTGGCAGAACCTATCACCTTGCAGTTAGCGGTACAAGGCTCGCGATCTAAAATAAACGCTAGTACAGATGTCAGGTTTGAATATCAGGGAATCAACTCAACACGAACCTTTGATATCGCGAACATAAGTAATTATGATCTAATCTTGGGTACACCCTTCATGTACCAACATTCCGTATGCATAGGGCTGAACCCCCGCCCGTGTAGTAATCGGAAGCAACGACCCGCACCCCATGTTGTCGGGAACAGACACGAAACCAATGGTGCATGGATTGGACTTTGACACGGACGCTGTCAGTAATGCCAGGGCGGAGCTGCGCCGCTATGCTGAACCCTTGTGTAAGGAAGTTGGAGAAACAGAGCTTCCTCCGCTGCGCGTAATTAATCATTCTATACCCCTGATTGACATAAATAAAACGTACCCGTGGCGCCCTTCGCGGTGCCCAGAAGCCTTTCGAGCCCAATGGGCCGAGAAACGCGACGCGTATTTGAAATCCGGACGTTGGAAAATTACCTCTTCAGGTAATACGGTGCCAATGTTGCTGATCCCTAAGCCTCGTAAGAATAATGAACCAGCCGAACTACGCACGGTGTTTGACTTACGAGAACGTAACAAGAACACTCGAAAAATGACGTCGCCGCTCCCCGACATCGAGGGAATACTGCGTCGAGTGGCGAGACACCGGTATCGGTCGTCCTTGGATGGTAAATCCGCATACGAGCAGATACGTATCGACCCGGATCATGTCGATCGTACTGCGGTAACAACGCCAGATGGCAATATGATTAGTCTGGTAGTTCAGCAGGGCGATTGTAACGCACCACCTATCAAACATTAATGAATCACCTCTTCTCCCCACATATCGGCCGATTTATGGACGTTTACCTTGATGATATTTTGATCTATTCGGACACGCTGGAAGATCACATAAAACACGTTAAACTCGTGATTAATATCTTAAAACGCGAGAAACTATACCTGAGTAAGGGGAAGCTTAGCTTCCTGCAGAATGAACTACGCGTGTTGGGACGCGTCATTGATGATGAAGGAATCCGCATGGACGAAAACAAAGTCGACTCTGTAGTGGCCTGGAAAGTGCCTACCAATCGCGACTTGTTGAGGGGATTTCTGGGTGCCGTTGGGTATCTAGCGGACGATGTGCCTGGCGTTAGAGTTCCGATGGGCGTACTGACCGCACTTACCGGTGATACCGTACCGTTTCGTTGGACGTTCACTGAGCAGAGGGCGTTCGAAGACGTTAAGTCTTTAGTAGAGTGCACTAGGAATCATCATCGTGTGCCGTTAAACTATGAGAAGACCGCACCGACTATCTGGATGGTCACAGACGGATGCGCTACGGGCGTGTCTGGCCTGGTGAGCCAGGGGTCGGACTGGAAGACGGCGCGTGTGGCGGCATTCTATTCAGCCAAACTGAACTCCGCTCAGCAGAACTACGCGACCCACGAGATTGAAATGTTGGCGGGGATTGAGACGATGCTACGCCATCGCGACCTACTACAGGGCGTTTGCTTCAAGTGGGTGACAGATCATAAAGGTCTGACTCACCTGCTGAATCAGAAAGACCTCTCCGGTCGTCAGGCGCGCTGGATAGAGAAGGTATCGTCCTTCGACTTTGAGGTGATGTACGTGCCGGGCAGCGAGAACGTTGTGGCCGACGCGTTGTCTCGTATCTATTCGAATGAGTCGCCTGGGACGATACGGGCGCGTAGTGAATACACGTACCATGATGTAGTCGACGACGACGTCGACGTGGAGTACGGACGTCCCATGCTGGCAGGGATTGAGGCCAGGGTCGCGTATCGCACGCGTCCTCGCAGGGTCATCCTTCCCGCGGAGACGGGTCGCGCCGAGACTTCTAGAGAATTTGCGGCGCGGATGCGCGATCACTTTACGTTGAAGCCCCCTGTCCAACGAAAGGAGGGCGGATCAACGCGCAAAAAGGCAACGGCGATCAAAACAAAGCCGGTTTCGATGTCAGCCAAGCATGCGAAGTTGCCGCAACAGGAAAACATTCCGTTACCAGATATGGAAACCGACATAAACTTACCAGATGAAGAAGTTAGCCAAGAACTTCCAGCAGTATTGGAGTTCGCCTCCACTACAGAGGATGGCATTGACATAATAGAAGAAATCCGTAATCAATATGGGAGTGACCCATTCTTTGGAATGATTATTACTGAACCCAAATCATACAAGAATTTTGAAGTCACTGAGGGTCTAATTCACCTCAAAGAAAAGGGACAAACCCTGCTCTGCATACCAAAAATATTGATAAAGGGTCGCAGCATTCGTGAAATCGTAATATCTGAAGCTCACTCAATGCTTGCGCATTTAGGATCAGCTAAGACCACTGACTACTTACGATCTCAAGTCTGGTGGAAGGACCTCGTCTCGGACGTCAAATCGTATTGTAGTTCATGCGATACATGCAAACGGAGTAAACCCAGTAACCAAAAACCGTACGGATTATTGAATCCGCTTCCTGTACCATTCACTCCTTGGGAGTCAATCGGAATTGACTTTGTCGGACCCTTACCTGAGTCTAAAAACAGGGACAGATCGTTTAATTCAATAACCGTCGTGATATGTTTGTTAACGGGAATGGTGCATTTAATACCTAGTCGCACCGACTATACGGCTCGGCAAGTCGCAGAACTTATCTTTGAGCACGTCTATAAGTTACATGGACTACCTAAGAATATCATAAGTGACCGTGATGTTTTATTCACAAGCATCTTCTGGTCGCATTTACATGATCTGATTGGAACTAAGCTAAAAATGTCGAGTGCATATCATCCTCAAACGGATGGATCAACTGAACGTGCCAATCGTACTATCAATCAAATGCTACGACAGTGCGTGAACGGAACGCAGTCGGACTGGGTACCTAAGTTACCCAGCATTGAATTCGCAATCAACTCCGCACGATCCGATAGCACGGGATATGCACCTTTCTTTCTGAATAACGGCCGCATGCCGCGGTCAATGATTTGGAATGCAGCCAAAGATAATGAATACCCATCCGTTCGGGTCTTTGCACAACAAAAGAAATTAGCATTAATAGAAGCCCATGATAGTATATTAGCGGCTCGAGTGAAACAAACGAGGGACGCTAACCGTAAACGACAACTGTCACCGTTTAATGAAGGCGACTTAGTTTACCTGTCCACAAAGAACATAAATTATCCAAAAGGGTTAGCTCGTAAGCTTATCCCTAAATATGTTGGACCTTATAAAATTATCAAAGACTATGGGAACCAGTCTTATAAATTAGATTTATCCCCTTCACTCAAACAGAGAGGGGTCCATGATGTTTTTCACGCGGCATTGCTGCGAATCCATCATCCTAATGATGATCGCTTATTTCCCGGCAGATTGGATGAGAATATCATGCGCGACGACATCAGGGGAACAGAATGGGCGATCGAAAAAATTTTATCACATTACGGAGCGGGAGAAGATTCCGTATTCGAAACCGAGTGGAAGGCGGGAGACGTCACCTGGTTGGCAGCGGAGCGCCTTGCCGAAACGCAAGCACTCATGGCCTATCTTGACCTCATCGGGGTCGATACGGTTGCGGCGTTGCCCAAAGGCACGGGAAAGCTTCCCGACAAGGATCCGCACTTACTCTTTTGAGCTGAGCCCCTGTGCTCAAATTATATATTTATATATACCCTCACTCTGTATCTGTTTTTCTGTTGTTCTTTGTGCACCTATTATCTGTTTGACATTCTCTCCTATTCTTTCTATGGACACTACCCATGACTTCGATGCCCCATTCGAGGCGGTGGATTTCGAATCCACTGATTTTGATTTGACCGGAACGGAACACGATGTCCCGACCGAGGCCGACACTAACCTGAACGTCGGCTTCCTCTTTGGGGACAACGAGTCGGATCATTTTATTTTTAGTTATTCTTCTATTAACCTATTTTTTCTATTTCTAGTCCTGCCCCTACCACACCTGCTGTTTCTGTCATTTCTATTCCAGACACTCCTGCTGCTGTTCCCTCTCTCACTACGGTCTTGTCTACTCTGTCATTCACCCACACTCCCTCTGCTGTATCGTCCCCTGCGCCTGCTGCACCTGCTGTCATCGCCGCCCCTGCCAACATTACATCTGTTCCGATCAACCCTGACACGCTTCCGTCGCTACCATCAATCGATCACCCCGGAGTTCGCCGCATCGCCGCCAATCGATACGTCTTTTTCAACCCCACGGTCGGCATTTTCCCTGCCAATGTCAACGAGGCATTGTCGACACGTGACGTTGCCGTCTTCTGCGCTCACAACCGTCGTATCCGTTCTCTCTCTGATGTCACTGCCGAAATCCCGAACCCGCCGTATGGGTACAGCCGCATCGCCAATCTTTTCAACAACTTTGCGATCGGCCCGCACCGATTTGCCCGATGGAGCGTCTCCCAGTCGCGTTACATCACGGACGGCACGACGGTCACCCTACAGATGTTCCGTGGCCCACCCCCTGTCAACAACGGTCATCACGGTCACGGTCATCACGGTCACGGTCATCACGTTCCTGCCCATCACGGTCATGGCAATCACGGCCACGCACTCGGCATCGACCCGCTTGACGATCACGCACCCAACTCGAAACTTTTCCGCGACATGCTTTTGGTTGCCGCTGCTGCCGAGACGCAACGCCGCAAGAACGGGACTCAATATTTCACCAAGCGTTCCCGCGGCCGCAAATCCAGATCGGGTGCCGGACAACACCCCCGTCACCACGATGCTCAGGACCATCAAGCAACAGCTGGACCCTCGTCTGCAGCACAGGATGTCGTTATGGCAGGACCTTCCGTTTGAATCTTTTTAATTCTTCTATTCTATTATGTTTGTGACCTCTTCAACTTCTATTTTTCTTTACTTCGCTAGGCCTTTGCTCCACAAAGCCCGGAGGGCGTATGTGACAGATCAGTACTTATCCTACTTATCACGTTACCTCTTATTATCTTATCTTATCGCGTTGACTTCAACCCCTTTCGTCAACGCCCTTATTTGATTCACTTCCCCTATCTTACCATTCTACTCTTGGCTTTGCATCTGTTACTATCCAATGGACTATTAGATAGAGTATATAAAGAGGCCTATTGTACTAGATTAGACCTCAGCGAATACAGTTGTTAAAACAGTCTTTCTCCTTCCCTCTAAGAAACCGTGTGCCGAAACAACCTCCTTGTTACTTATAGTCACTCGGAGTTACCTTTCGTCACACGACACCTCAGCATAGATCTGCTGGCATGTCTGGAGGAGAGAGGTCGAGATGCGCTTCGGATGGGCGGTATATGTGGAATCATCAGACTCAAGAGAAAACTCGTAGATTCTGTTTTGCATCTCAGCGGGGATGGCGGTAAACAGCGGGCAAGATCTTTGAAGTACCATGATGAGCGATGGAGTGAGATCCGCGATAGATGTTTGGGGATCCTCCAAAGGTGAATGGGACCTGGTGAGGGGTGCTCTTCGTCTCGTCAGCGTGCTATATAAAAAGTTCCATCGTTGAGGTTCTGATGAGTGCTGGGGAAGTGCTTAGCGCTGGGCGATCTCGAAGAAACGTAGATTGAGGCTCGACGGATTTCCTTTCCTCTCCCAGGGCACACGTGACTAGATTCCAAATTAATCTCCCAATGCCATGCCATCTTTCGTTGTTGTCTTGCGTTATAATTACAAGGTACAACGTTCAACACTGGTTGAAACGTCCACCCTGTCGGCGCAGAACGACAACCTCCACACCGATGGCATAGATATTTGCAGCCATAGCACACCAACAAACACCTGTTTGATTATCCGGGCAACCCCTCACACTCCAGAGCAGATCAAGAGTCGGCACGACCCAACCGTCACCACCGTCGCGCAGGGTGTGTTGGAGTAGAAGAGGAGTCAGAATGCGCGGCATATTGGTCTTGACATGCAGGCGTGGTTAGATAGATTCTATCTCTCCCGTACAGGCATCCGTTTCCTCATTGGTCAACGTGCGTATTTGACTTCTGTCCGTTGTGGTTCTGTGGTCTTATGTTGCTATTTTGTTTTGTAGACGTGGCTTTGAATACCCAGCAGGCGCATGAGGATTATGTTGGGATTATCTGCACGAAAGCGGTTCGTATTCTCCTTCTCTCTTTGTTTCTTTTTTTCTTTCTTTTTTTGAATCATACTTACACACTCCGCAGAATGTCCACGACATCGTGCAAGAAGCCATCGAAAACGCCCGCTTCGTCTGCGAAGAGCACTATGCCATGTTCAAAGGCCCCCCCGTCCAACTCATCTGTCCGAAAGACCTCATATTTCCGTACGTCCCCGGCCACCTCTCCCACATCTGCTTCGAACTCCTCAAAAACTCCCTGCGCGCTGTCGTCGAGCGCTATGGGGTGGACCAGGAGGACAACTTCCCCCCGATCAAGGTGGTGGTGGTTGAGGGCAAGGAGGATATTACCATCAAGATCTCAGATGAGGGAGGGGGCATCCCGAGGAGCGCGATCCCGCTTATTTGGACGTATATGTATACGACGATGGAGAACCAGGGGATTGATACTAATTTCCAGGCGAGCGATTTTAAGGCACCGATGGCTGGGTTTGGGTATGGGCTGCCGCTTTCGAGATTGGTGCGTTGTTATTCTCTCCTCATCATTCCGCCCTTCGTCGTTCCGACTTTTCCGTGAACTGATGTGAATTCGTATTTTTAGTACGCTCGATACTTTGGAGGAGATCTACGCTTGATATCCATGGACGGATTCGGGACGGACGTCTATATCCATCTCAACCGGCTCTCCAGCAGCCGCGAACCTCTACCCTAACCTCACCTAACCCAAAATAACCGCTTCACTGTCCCGTCGATCCCGTTTACTTTTATTTTCGGGTTGTATTTTCTCGACATTCGTTTATTCGTTAATCTTTTCTGTTCGCTGTATTATACTTAATATCCCCACCCCGATTGCGAGCATTGCAATTCATGTATTATATCATATTCTTTTCTTATATTATTTGGCAGAGGCAATTCGATGTTATATTCGGATACTGAGTGACGACCGGAGTCTTCAGGGCCTTGAGAGTGTGACCAATTTTGAGCATCTCTTCGTCTCTTCATCAGCCTATAATATACAGTAAATAAGATTCTAGGCCAAGTGATAAATGAGTGAGACTGCAGATTGTAAAAATTACATGCAGACAATGATTTTTACTAGTTGAGTTTGCTTGTACTACGGTGATCCGTTAAATACCAAGTCAGCAGCTTGTAAGGTGACGAAGACAAGTACGAAAAGAGAAAGGAGTCATATGAACAGAATCATGAGAATGGCTGACCGCAGCTGCGCACGCGCAGCAGCCGGAGAAAACTAGATGAATGTACCTATAACTTGATGTAGGTTACAACATTCCTCGAGACTAAGGGAAATAAGAATGGGGAC
Organism: Psilocybe subaeruginosa; assembly: GCA_027604855.1. Lineage (NCBI taxonomy): Eukaryota > Fungi > Basidiomycota > Agaricomycetes > Agaricales > Agrocybaceae > Psilocybe > Psilocybe subaeruginosa. The sequence goes on along the minus strand of JANCIO010000412.1, from coordinate 1,956 downwards.
CAAAATGAAGGGAATAGGAGGAGGAGATGGATGCACGATGACGAAGAGGGAAGGAGTGATGGTGAAAAGTACCGCTTCATTACAGTTCTGCGACTCGCCTCCTCTGACCTTCGGTCACTTTACGTGTAAGCCGTCCTCCTCAAACTGCTTGGCCCCTTCCGTGGGAAGTTTCCAGGACACACGGTCCTTGGTAAACTGCTCCATTGTGGGTCTCAACTTGGTCTCGTGCAAAGAGAAATCGTCCACGCTGCCTACGCGCAGGATACTCATGCCTGGGAAAGCCCCGCCGACGCGATACATGAGCGAGCCGCAAGTGGAACAGAAGTAGTTGGTCATGGTGTTGTCCTGGCCAGGGGTATTGACGAAAACAGTGCGCGATTGACCGAAGGTCTTCAGGTTGTCGCGGCCGCGCAGGTGCTTCAGGTGCGTGTCATAGACGGTGAAGTTGGTTGCGTGCACGGACGCAGTGAGTTTGTGGCAGTCGGCGCAGTTGCAGACGAAGGAGCCGACGAAACCAGGGCCATGGGTTGGCTGGCAGTTTGGAGATGGTATTTGAGCGGGGCATGCTGACGAGCAGACTCAGACGCCAAAACTTACGAATGCCAGTTGTACGGCGCCACAAAAGCATGTGGCCGTCGCTTCATCTTCGGTGGACCAGCCGTCACTGGCCAAGCCAGCCAGAGGAAAGTAGGGTTTGGATTTGTCGACGGCGGTGGTGGTGGGCATAGTGGTGGAGGCCATGGTTGGGTACTTCTTCACAATCGCGGCGTTCAAGCGTTGATGTGATATTTGGTGCTGTTAACAGACTGAAGACCTGGTGAGCAGGCGGGGCAAGAGACTGGGGCTGTTGTTTAAAACTTTGCTGTTTGGTTTATGCCGGTTGATGTTTGCTGTTTTCTGTTCGAAGCATGCTTTATATACCTTGGTGTAGGCTGCAGAACAGCTGGCCGAAGACCGTTTGCGGTCAGAGCCGGGATTATGACGTCATTCCGCAGTTATCAATTACTCAGCCACGTCTTACCAATCCTCGTGGGTTTAAGTTACATGTTGCAGTGCAGATTTCGCCAAAATAGGACTTGTCTTCAAATAGGGACGTTCAAAGCTGGGCGCATCTCGCATCTCGCATTTCGCATTTCGCATTTGATCAGCTTATATAACGTGAATTTGAAAGACCGCTTGGAGCGTGTGTCACATCTGATTATCTGTGATAACATAGGGCCTCTTCTTTGCCAATTATCTTCTAGATTCATTCTTATTATCAATGGCAACTCGAGACATTTTTTCACCACCTGAGAATCTTGAGGAATACACTTTAAACCTACAAAAAGACCTCGAAATCATTGCTCTCCTTGAGGAAACTCGTTATCGGCCCTCTGTCAGTTAATTTAAAAATGGAGTTAAACGAGCGTGTGGGAGTGGTTTTAAAACGAGCGACAAGAGGAAGACGTGTCCACCGCGTCCGTCACAAAAAGGTCACAGCGGAATCTTAAATCTACGTTATATAAGCTGATCAAATGCGAAAGGCGAGATGCGAGATGCGAGATGCGCCCAGCATTGAACGTCCCTAATAGCTTAGCGTTGACAGGTATTCCTACAACGCAAATCGGGTGGATGGAGAGTTTCGAGATCTTCCAGCTAAATTCATATCGATAGAGCAGCTCAGGCTCTCGTTCACGCTCAGCGCTTTGTTCATTTTGTTGCTGACTTAAACCAAAAGGAGGTTTGCCATTGTTGGGATCAAACGGCAGCTCTCGTACCTAATTTATCATTGTCTAAGGCCTTTACAGTGCTTTGCATAACCGTTTACACAACCATGTTGCGAAAACTCGCCAAACCCGATTTGTATGTGTTGACATGTGACACAGAACCGATCGAGAAATCCACCTAAGGTTCCCACCCCCGGTGCCTAATTAGCTGGCAAGAACCGATCAAATCGCGCCACCTAGTTAGCCTGGC
>JANCIO010000411.1:0-24434 GCA_027604855.1 Psilocybe subaeruginosa | reverse complement strand
TCATTGTTGTGCATTTGAGATTTGACTCTATTGTTACTCATCAGTATAGCTACTGATTTGTGCATTATTGTCTATTTTTAACACATATACATTGGATTGACCAACTAAATTAAGTAAGTTGTGCATATTCACGCTTGTATGATCCAAGTCCGCGCAAATGTTGCGCATGTTTGTTTGCGTGCACTTGCGTGGCACTCAAGCGCACGCAAGCATGCAACCTTGCCACGCACATTTCCTGATGCCCATGATGGTTTATCTAATACATGATGTTTGAGGAGCGAGTGAAAAGCAAGGGGGGAAAGCGCGATCCCCAATCCTTTCCCTTCGACATCGACTTCTCTTTACATTATGCACTGTACACACCTGTAACCCAATCAGTCGTTCTATCGATATATCTTGGTCCTGTCATTCTCCGAGTGACTCTCAGTGAGCCTAATGATGCCAGGCTTTCAGTCTTCTCGGTTTATAATGTGTCATTTTAGTGTATGCTGGATTTGCAAGTGCCGGTTGAAGATGTATGTTGTGATCTATAGCCTTAAGCTCCAATAACGTACTGTTTTGACGAAGATGGGATATTTAAATCTGAACAGAGTAAACTTCGCTTGGTCTAGCGAATGCTCACACTCAGCGGGGCTGGCCCACAAACGTATAAGAGAAACTGAGGCGATTCGAAGCTGCACTTGTCGCAGTTATCTGCAAACTCTCTGGAATTTTAACTGTCAAGGATATCGATCCTTAGTGGCGGCAGAGGTAAGAGCCTTCCGTACATGCGAATGGCATGCCCACCATCGAGTACTAAGCTGAATGGTCTTCTGAGATAGTATCGATCCACCAGGAAGAGTCTGTCGTTTGTCTCGTGTCTATTGGATCTCTCTCAGAAATTTCCAAACTGTGCCAAATAGTTATGGGTGCTGTTCCAAAAACCTGTTCTGGTATCCAATGAGCGAGAAAGACGAGAAATATATACGGGAGTACATCATATCACACATAACCAAGCGATGAAATTGGACAAGGCAAAAGTGTTCAACCACCCGACATTGTGATCTGAAATAAGTCACAGCATGAGACCGACACCGATCGCTGCATGTAGCTTCTTCTCACTCCTGCAACGAGGATCACTCATCTCGTTCGTTCTTTAAAAGAGGACATGAAAGGGCTAGGAATCTCACCAGTCTCGAACAACTTTGTTTACAGATAAATAGACTGGAGTGAATATTTATTACCGTGTTAATTGAGCGGTAGGTAATGCGTCACTACGATCTGTGGCCTTATGCATGCTTCTTGCATGCTATGCGCTCAATGGAATCGCGAACCTACACTCAGTGACCGACGTTCGTCTCCTCGATGCCGATGGCACCGTAATCCACGCCGCGCCCTTGAAAGATTCCAAGCCTCATTTCAGCGTCCCCAATGACCCTGGTGCAAAATCCGGCCTTATTCGTCATCCCCAGGCAGCAAGCATCGCCGCCATTACTAAAACACTTAGCATGTCAGGTCTCCAATCGATTGGGGTCTTCCACCTCTGTCCCTGGTAAACAGTGTTAGATAACGGGGATGCAAGGAGCCGGGATCACAGAGCCGAGAGAGCAAAACGGATACAGAATGGATTGATAAACTTCAACACAATTCCAACTCTTTATGAAAGGAACCAACCAATTTGGCTCTACAATACGCATTTAGATAGTTTACTTAAGCCCGTCTATCTAGCGGTGATACATAGTTTTCTTGAAATTTACAATTCATTCCCTTCTGAAATACGACGAGCAATATTCCAAGTCGAAGGCGCTCGTCGAGAACTCGGCAATATCTGTTTTCTGCAATAGGTCACACCCGAAGCATGTTTATTCTGCCATCTCGAACACTAGTTTGGCCTTTGGTGGAACTTCCAATTTGGTTGATTATTGAAATTTCGAAATGCGGTTTTGTTTTGGGTAGACGTGTGTGATACACATAGAGAAGCTACGACAGAAGAAGTACGGTAAAAGAGAAAATTTAGTTGAAAAACGCCAGTGAAACAAACCGGCAAAGGGAAATCGACCGGACCGCATAAATCACGTGAGGCTCATCTGAAACATACTGTTCCAAACTCTTCCTGTAAGGATTCGAGATCTCCTTGGTTCGATATGCATCTTATGCTGCAAACGCATCTTGGGGGCCAAGTATCGACGGCGGTGGCGGCGCGTAGATCATCTCTACATCTGCGAAACTATCTGCACCCTGCTGCGATTGTGAACCTTCTGTATTGGCTTTAGTTTCACTTGTGTCTATCTGTATTTCTATTCGTCGTGTGTTGGCGACTCCTCTTCCTGCCACTGTACTCGTATTTCCTTTATCAGCGCGGTATTCCTGCGCACCGTGGTGGCCGTCTCAATCTCCATCATCACAAAACAAATCCATATCCTCATCTCGTCCTCCACCCTCCACCTCCTCCTCCGAACACCCAAACACCTCCCTAGAAACCCTAATAGCCCTTCTTCCCGTGATCGCAAACACCACACCTGCGATGCGGGTGTGCAGGAGGGAGGTAATGAGGTGTTCGGTTTCGAGTTGTGTTCGTGCGGGCGTGGAAGAGTGGGAGTAGGGATGGGGATGGGGGCAGGAGATTCTGCTTCTGCTTCTGTGGCGGGGGGCGTTTCTTTTCTTGCCGATGATGCTCTGGGAACGGGGGTAGCGGTGGGAGTGGGCTAGCACTCAGGATTTGAGTATGTCTCGAACCCTTCTGCGAGCTCTGCATCTGGCCCCACTGTCTTTGTCTTTGCCTGTTCTCCAGCCTCCTCTATTCCCTCCTTCTCCTCCTCTGCAACCAACGGAATCTCGTGCTTCTCCCTCTCCCTCATTCTCCTCTCCGTCGCCTCCTACCCCTTCCACTCCCTCTCCTACTCTCACTCCGCCTGCTACAGCCGCACTTCGCTCGCAGTCACTGCCGCAGACGTCGTGAGTAGAAGGACGCCTGACGCCAGGTCGTACTTTTCCTGTTGGGGTTCGGGTTCATCGACTTTGGGCACCTCTTCCTCCTCCTTGTTGTTCTCTTTGGTTGCGATGAGCTATAATGAAGGTTTGAGTGAATGTTCAACCGAATGTCGTTAGCTCTATCGACTCTCAAAGTGGCGTGCCTCCGGGGGTGTTTGGGAACCGGCATACGGAATAAAAATTGCGACACCAACTTCTTCGACAGAATTAAATCCATCGACAAAATATGTTCGTGCACAGGGACAGTCGATAATGCAAAGACGTCACACCATTTAATCAAGACGACTTCAATTGGGGTCATTCAACGAAGATATTTGCATTTATGATTCTCGTTGTAACTGGTATTTGACTTTGAGCGTTTGCCCCTCGTCTTAACCTAGAGTTACTTGGGCTGGACCATTGGACCGTACACTCCGGTAATCGCAAATTGCTAGGCACTACCTCCTATTCGAAAGCATAATAAATAGAATCACGAGAATTTTGCATCCATCATACTCCACGTGATACACAGAACAATGGCAGGGACCGTCACTACTCCTTGGTTCTACGAATTGCTTGTCTTAGGGAGAAGCCCAAAGAACTTGCCTCTCTTCTCTTTTGCCGCGATGGCCTCTCGCGCCTCGTGCTCGATCTCGGCATCAGTGATATGACCTCCTATGGAATACCACGTCACTGCGAGCATGCCTAGGATGGCGGTCAATACGCAACTATTAGCGGGCGTTGCACTCGCAATCAGACAATTGTTCGACATCAATGGGAGGCTGAAGAATACGTACCCGGCCATTGCACCGATGCCTTTGGAATGCCAGCCCAGTTTCTGCGGAAAGGGTCCAAGCGGCAGTCCAGCGAGGTCTGTTGTTGAGGCAAAACCAGCGGCGTTTCCGGAGATTGGCTTTCCTAGTGCTTTGCAGTGGTCATACATCACTGGGGGAACGTTGTCGCGCAGCGGTTGGGCTTGCAGAGGGGCCTCAATTAGCTGGATCGCTAGACCGACTTCGAGATGCCACTCTATGTGGCCTTTCGAAGCAGGGTATCCTGGTAAGCTTATTGCACTCGTATTGCAAAATAAGAGACTGACAATGGAAAAACCAGACGCCTGGATTGTCGGCGACGACGCGCAGAGTTGCGGAATGCATTGATGGGATTTGGATGGTGTCCCGCCTGATTGGGTTTTTCTGACCTTCGATGATAGGTGGGTTGAGGGCAGGGTCGTTGGAGGTGTAGTCCTCAGACCTCCCAACTATCATTGGCTTGTGTCCATGTAAATGGCTGAAACCATCATTAATCTCTGTAAGTATCGTAATAATGCATTGAAATGAGATGATACTGACAAAGGGTGCTTTCCGGCGTCTCCATTCTTGACGATGATATCCACGACGTCCATATGCTCAATGACAAAACTTTGAGGACCATAGGCTTCTTGGACTGTGGCATTAGAGCCTAGTGTTAGAGCGGAAAATATGGCGGGAACAAGAGGCGAGTTGTAAGTGATTTGATTGAACATGGCATGGTTAGTTCCATCATCCATCGTATCGAAGGTGACCTCCAGCTCTATGGTTTTTGTCGCAACAGGTTGAGCTATCTCAATGATAGGTACAAGCGCTGTGTCGTCGACGTCGTGATAAGCGTCCACAAACCCAAGATCGGTGAGCGATGCTGAAGAGTCGTATGTTATTGATGACGTTATATCTGCTAACTGTGTCAAAGATCATATGTTAGAGAAGTCTGATCGGCAGCCACGTACTTGGGCTCAAGGTGTCAGGCACGGTATCGAACATGTCTGTGTCCATGTTTGCGTGGATAACCCAATTGCTAGATGTGTCATTTCGAGCCGTGACAAGAACAGAGTATCGCTGGGCTACTGTGACGCTGATCAGGTCAATGGGGGACTCTTCTACATCAGTCTATTGGTGGAGTGGGGGTTCGCTGGTCAGTATAGGAGGAACCTTTGCGTAAGTAGACTGCAGGTGACGTACACCGTCGACTTCGATGATTCGCATATCGTGCCCGTCTATCCAGAAGAAGAATGCGGCAAACGCAGAGGTGTTCACGATGCGTAAACGGTATGTCTTTCCAGGTTCGAAAGGGAGTGTGGCATTCTCATTAAATCCGAGAGCGGATGTAACAGCTGACGGGTTCGTGCCAGATATGGGTCCAAGGTATGTTGCATTTTGTGCAAAATATATCAGAGCAGAATCTAGAAAAGATGGATGATGTTTAAGTCTCTCCAGTGGCAAGTCTTCTACCATCATAGCACGTACCAGGTACGGGTTCGGCTCCCCCGGGATTGGCTATACTGATGAACTGTTTGATGAGGACAGAGTGTTCGTCATGATACCAGTCTCCTAATACCACTGTGAACTCTTCGTCGTACGAGTGAGCCTCCTTGGGAGGATGGATAACTACTGGAGCCCGTAGCCCGTCGACATATTGGCCCTAAGTATCTGAACGTCAATCATCACATTGAAACCATTCAACAAGCTGCCTACAGATGCATGGGCATGGACCCAATATGTTCCCCATTGACCAGACGAGTTAATGGGAACTACGTAATCAAATTGTCCACCCGGAGGAATACCACTAACCAAAGGTGAGGCTAAGATTTGAGATGTGTTCGAAGGTACAATTGAATCATTACCATTCCGAAACGCCTTGAGCACCATCCATCCATGACGTTGAGTTGAAGAACATTCCATGATGGTGAAGAGTCGTTGGTTGATCTATCGAGTTTGTTACATGAACAAGCAATGAATCGTCAGAGGTGACGGAGATCGGGGGTGGACTTATAGTGAAATAGTGAGCATATATGCAGCCGAACATGAGTAATATCACTTACGGCCATGTGTTATTAACGCCTATGACTCGACGTTCAAACAGGCCATCTGGACTAGCGTCCTGAACGTAAGTAATGTTCCACCATATTTCTTGGACCCCTGCAAAGACAGGCCTTGCCAATGGTACCAGCAATATTGGCACCAGGGCAGGGAAGACAAAAGCGAATTTCATCTCTGCTTGGAAGGAGGGATGAACAAAAGAAATGGGGAGACAAACAAGGCCTCTGATTCCACTTATCCCTTTTGAATATGGCCCCAGAATTTAAGATGAGAATCGGGGAAACGAAGAGTGTATACTAAAAATAGAACTCGGCAAGAGGTGGACTCAATTTAATCTGATAAGGAATGGACGATCGTGTGACTCTTGCTTGCATCCAAAGATCAACCAGTCAAGCCCCATGCACGTAAATAATCAGAAGCTAAACCGGGGTATATTCCTTTCAGTTTAGCTTCACACAGAGAGGAAAAGCTAAGAACCCTTTGCAGTGGCCCAAAAAGGACGATTGGCACCCACCGTTGGCAACTCGAAATACTCCACTCTTCAACAACCCAGTCGCCCCCAATATGCATAGAATTCACCCAGAGATAAAAATCCCGCGGAGTAAATACACAGCTGGACTTCTAGAATGCAATATGACAGACTATGGGACAATCTATCCATTGCAGACCTTCGATAGGTGTGAGATGAAGGCGGATTGTATGGCGTTCATCTTATCAGATGACTAAATCTTATCAGATTGTACCCTGAAACACCTCCGATAAGCGGCCAAACGGGAATTCCGTTATCAGATTGTCCATGGATTGATGGGAATTTAGCTTGAAAGAGTCAAGCTCCATATTCCTCCTCGGATCGAAGTTCCTAGCCTGCACTGGCCCTGCCGAACAGGGCTTCTAGCTTTCTCATTTATGGACGTGAAGGAGACTCTGATCGTCCGAGTCCCTTTCCCCTTTCTCCCCGATAACGATGGCCAAGAATTTATTCTCTGTGCCCATTTTCTTCATCGTTTTTCGCGAGACTTTAGAAGCGGCCATTATTGTGTCTGTTCTCCTAGGGCTGGCAGAGCAGATTGTTCATGACGACCCTTCTGAGGCTTCACATGCCACAAACGTAATACAGCAGACTGCGCCCTCTGAAGAAGACAAACAGTCGGGCAGCAATGTCTCTGATGCCAGCCCAGCTGCCAACGATGCAGTTCAACGTCGGCGTCTCATTCGCAAACTGCGTATTCAAGTGAGCCTTTATGGAATTAACTTCCCCTTTAGAGTGTGCTAAGCGTGCCTAGATTTTCTTGGGAGCTGGTCTTGGACTTTTTATAGCATTGGCGATTGGCGCCTCGTACGAGGATTTTCATCCTGGCAATATTTAATTTACTGAAGTGGACTTGGCGGTTGTTCTGTACAGCTTCATCGCGGTATGGTTTACCAAGGCATCCGATCTATGGTCTAAGTCAGAGGAGTTATGGGAAGGTTCGTCATTATAACATGAATAAGGCCATACAAGAAACTTATTGGGCCCTCAATCATAGGCATTTTTGAACTTGTGGCTTCTCTTATGATATTTGTCATGGGTATTACCATGTTGAAAATGGATAGAGGTAATAATTCAAGTTACATTTAATTGTCGTCTAATAATTGTACTAATCACCGTCGCCCACCAGCTAAAGCTAAATGGCGCGTCAAACTCTCTCGCGCCTTTGAAGGCAAGCGTAAGAAATATTTATTTCTAGCTCTTTGGAGGAATATTGATAATATGTTCAGAGGTCGACGGGAAAGCTCGAACAGGGAAATGGATCCTTTTCATCTTACCACTTATTACGGTTCTCAGAGAAGGTACCTATACTTTTTGTAACGTTCCCCGTCATTTCTGACAGAGTATCTATCAGGTTTAGAAGCTGTGATCTTTGTCGGCGGTGTGTCCTTAGGCCAGCCTGCGGCTTCCATCCCCATCGCTGCTATTGTGGGCCTCGTCTGCGGGTTTGTCTGTGGGTTCATCATCTACCAATTTGCAAGTCGCTCCAGTGCGTATCTCGTTTTCAACGCTGAACCTACTACTAACATCAGTCTCCATCCTCTTATAGCATTGACTATTTTCCTTGTGGTGATGACCAATTTCTTAATGCTCATTGGCGCCGGTCTTTTTAGCAAAGCCATCGGCGCCTTCCAAGAGCATGCTTTCAACAAATTACTTGGTGCAGACGTTGATGATGCCGGAGGCGACGGTCCCGGATCCTACCTCGTTCAGGGAAACGTGTGGCATTTGGATTGTTGCAATCCAGACAGTAAGTTCGACGGCGAAGGCTGGACAATTTTCGGTGCTATCTTCGGATGGACCAATAATGCTACGTGTAAGTTCAACTTAAGTTGATACGCCTGATATTCAAACATATCAATGACCTCTTCTACTAGTGGGAAGCGTGTTGTCATACGTATTCTATTGGTTGGCAGTCATTGTAGTTTTGATATATGTCAAGTTCAAAGAGGTCAGCAATCGATTCTCGTGATCTTCCAGCTTCGCACAATACTCATACCACTACGTATCTCACAGGGAAGAACAACACTCATGGGAAGAGAATCTGCAGCAGGCGTCCGCCGAAGAAGGGCACGGGATATTCAACAAATCGAAGCCAGCGACGAAGCTAAGGAAACACCAGAACAGGGGTTCTCCGCTGACGTGGGCGTCCTTCCTCGTTAATCTATTCTCCGTCTATGTCACGCTGGATAAATTCAACAGTGGAGAGTAACGATAATGAGCAATTAAAACTTCCTTTTTGATGTATTCGAGATGATGAAAACAGAGATGATACACGTGTTACATACTGTGAATACTGAGGCCTATAACAAGTCAAGAGCTATGTCCGCATATGTGGAAGAGGTTAGGGAACTCCAGATAGAGTATCAAGACCCGGATTAACGCGAGCCACTGTTAATTCCCATCAACCTTTCGGATAAATTATGTCAGTGGCATAGATCCTTGTTGGATGTGGACATGGTAAAAAGGAGATGTCCGTGCTGGTCAGTGCATGTCAATGCAGCCTATGCACTGACATGATGATTTTAAATTTCATTGCGTCAGTATTGTACCCTGTTAGAGTGTCAAAATGGACTCCGTATGATACAATGAGGTATTATGGGCATGTATTGATGCTATTTGATGAAGTTCCATAATCAATGCCGCAATTTCGAGGCCATGGTTGGTGGCTGCGCCGGAAAGCGACACACCACTAGAGCCTTGAACGAGCTTCAAGGTGGCACACGAACTGTAGAAGTAGGTTATATAGACTTTGATATGACTAACGTAGAATCTCGAATACTATAACCACTAGACGTAATTTTAATGCGTTCGATCCCAACTCGACCCAACTTCTGGGTGAAATGAAGTTCAATCCAAGGCAAATCCAAGGCCGTTTAATCTTCCCAATATTTCAGTCAATAAGAAAGGTTGTATGTAGTATCAAGAAGATCCGAAGAAATGTTGTCAGGATAAATGCACACTGAACTTTCCTCATAATAATTCGGACTTGCACTGACCGCCAAGACTATTTGCACTGATCTACACTGACATAGAAGAGACATAAGATAACATCGTATATGCGCTACATTGACAAGTTAGTTAATATTGTAAATTCCTCCTATGCTTTGGTCCTTGGGCCAAGCAGAAATTGACTCAGGATCCAGGACCTCGGCGTTCTTGATAAAAGGAACACCTGGCGTGACAATCTGACTCCGACCTCTATTAATTCACGTGTCGTACATCTTTGATACATAAGTATGTCAACACTGGCTACTTACTCGCGCACGGATTGGCCCTCAATCATAAAAGGAGCCGCTTTCTTACACTTACACCCACCAAATACGGCCGGCCAGACTCAAATGTACTACGTGTGCAATAGTCTATGCCCTGTCCTGCAGGCCCGTCGCAAGCCGTCGAGTTAGTGGTTTTTTTGGACTTTTCCCACACTCTGTATAGCCATCAAAATCAAGCCTGTCAGGCTTGCCCATAGTAATCGATGTCTGGCATACAGCGACTGGCAGACGAGGTATTTTGCACAAAGGTAAGGAGGTTGTAGTATTTCTTTGGTACTGCACTGACATGCACTGACAGCACGGACATGGCGCGGACATTTTCTTGTGCTCATGTGAACATGAAGTCCGGAGATAGAGCATGATGTTGTTGGTTCCACTCAACATGAGGATACATGCGTCTGAAAAACTTTCCCTGACAGGTGTAGGTGGAACGGACCACGAGGCTTATCAGATAAGATGATCACCCGTCCATCATGAGAAACACAGAGTCCGTGCAATGTCGCACACCCAGCCGCACATCTCGTTGCGGCTTTACGCTTCTTTTGAGCAGTTTATACAAAAAGTCAAGGCCGTGTTTAATTCATGGTCTGTATAAGGTACAATCAAAACTTCTTCTCTTGTCTTTCTCTTCTTATCGCCTCATACACCCAAGCATCCGGCTTGAGGTAAACGAGCAACAGACCATGACAAGCTACATATCTACCCCGCTTTGGAACGTAGTAGATCGTTGGCTTGCATTTTAGTAAATAAATCTACGTCGATGATTATTTTAATGAGATGATTACAGCCTCTGTAAGAGAATGAGTCTCAGAGTCATGGCGGTATCCTCGACCTTCAGCTCCCGGGTCCGGGGATTGCTAGTAAAGTTGGACGTACTATTCTGTTTCTTCATGCATCCGGGACACCATTTAACCTAGTTTGCTATGTCACCATTACTACCCATGCGTGAGAAGGATGGCATGACGTCTGTCAGCGCTTTGAGGGCATGGTCCCACGAGCATAGAAGAGCGGACACTCTCAACTCAAACGTAACTTAAACACCAAATGTTATTCTTAGAATTTTCGGCTGAACGTCGGCCATATTCTTGTAATTCTTCTGTGACCATATGGTCAGAGATGGAAGAAGAAGGTATGGTAAGAGTCGGGCTCTACCATGACCCGGCAGTCTCATATAGTAGCTGTACAACACGGTCCGAAAAAAGAAGAATCCAATAAAACAATTCGATCTATTGTACACACTTAATTTCTTCTACGTATGCTACTATGCTACACCTACAAGCGAAGGTTCAAGATGCCTGACATCACGCCGCAAGGTCGAGTCGAAAAAGACAATACAACAAAGTTGGTGTCATGCAAACTGGACAGCGATTAGTTTTAATGACAGCATCAGTGATGCATCTGTGACTTATAATGACCAAGCGCCTCGATGAACAAATAAGCAATCGTTGACTCACCTGTTGCAGAAGATATGGCCGCACATACTGGCCGTTATGTCGTCACACGTATCTACAAGACAAACTCTACAATGGAGGGGATTCGGGTTGGACGTGGTGCTCGAACTTCGAGTCGCAGCCAGAGCCACAGAGGTAATTGGTGAGGTCTGTGTCGTCGGAGGTGTGGTGTTATCTGTGAGAAGATGAGAAATGACGGAGGAGTCTGTTTGGTCTGCAGACTTGATGCTATCCAGAACGATGGTCGTGGGCGACCCAATTGGTGACTCGGGGAGAGGCTTTTTTGCCTCAGGTATATCAAAGTCAATCAGATCGGTTGGAGTGGATGGAAGGGGAGATATTGTCGGAAGTACTCCAAGACCAGTTGGCGAGACCACCTCGGGAGAGTGTGGACTTGGGCATTCGCTAAATAAATTATTGAGAGTTGGTGATTATTTTGAAATGAGGATTGTACACACCTGCTAGGAGTTACCGTATACGTGATTGGGAGTATAGATGGAGTAGATGACGCTGTTGTAGGTCTTGTATCTGGCTAGATTCGTAGAAGACGGAAATTGTAAGTACTTGAATTCAGAGATCCATAGTATTCGAGTACAATGCTAACTCCTACCTCGTTACTACGAGAACCGGGCGAGTGTCCGAGATAGTCCCATGAACTTTGCGGTGATCCCTCGGATGCTTCTCCTCTAGGTGTCAAGGTCTCGTAAAAAATTGACCCACGAATTTGGCTTGATACAGACTGGGAACTGTCCTCTCCTCCGACGGATTGACTCCAGCTTGGCTCGTTGGATCCACCACCAGGCTCTCTATACCGTACAAGGCTCGTTTGCGATGCGGTGCTCCAGTTCCTAGTCCCCATTCCGAGCACCCGTCGTCTCCCTAATGCATCGTTCTGCAGGCGGATTGCCTGCCGCACACTTCCCGGGTACAGACGGGAATCGAAGTCCGCTCTGTGGGCGGACTTAGGAGGTGAAGGAAGTAAGGCAGGGGGACTAGTCAGGGGAGGCGATACCATAGGCGGCGATACAACATCCCTCCCATCCCGTGAACGGAAGTATGATTGGGTGCTATCAAGCCAAGTAGAGGCGGAGATAACATTCGAAATGGGCTGTGTCCTGCTGAAGGGCAGCCGTGGGGTGGTGATATTCTGCTCCCAATACGTCAGAGATCGAATATTCAAATGGAATCCTTGGAATAATACCTCTCGAGAGGTCCAAAATCTCTCGATATCGTCTGCAGGTCGGGGAAGAGGATTCGGGGACGTCGGACTGAACAGCGGCTTGACTTCAGTCAAAGGTGAAGTATATGCCAAATCAATTCGAAGATCACTGGGGGACGACATCCCTCGCTCTCCTTGAACGATAAGTGCCTAGTCATCGTCAATCACTTATCTTTACGAGAAAATGTAACATGGTTTTGCTTTACCTGCACATGGTTGCGTGGAGATGGGAAGTAAGGAGTGGGCGGAGACAGCTGGACACTTACAGGAGAGTACCCAGTGCCACTACGTACATGTATATCTGCCGTCGATGTTTGCGAATTTGCTAGCACGTTGGTAGCTTCCGGATTAGGATTGGCGATGTTGGGCAGTTGAGTAGTAGCGACACCGTCAGCGGAAATGGATGCGGTTGTGGAGTGCACAGTACTGAGGTGCTGAAGGAAGAGCAGGAGAAATAGATTAGTTGGAAAACAACGAGTACTTCCAGTTGCTTACCGAATTATAGCTTTCGCTATCTGCAAAGCCCATGATACATGGCTCGCATTTCGGATGGAGCGAGGACGTCCACAAATGAGACTGTAAAGCCTCTGGTGTTTCAAAATTATATATACATGGAGCGCAATGGAGTTCGGGATGTGTATGAGAGAAGTGCTGGAATAGAACGATGAGATGGTTAGGCAAAATATAAACTACACGTTAATTAGCACGTACCTCGAGATAAAACTGCCGATCCCTGAAGCCCAAGTTACATATGTGACATGTTGGGTGGTTATGTGAATCTCGGTAATGATGGTCCAGTGCATCTTCGTAGATTGATATGCCGCCGCATTGCGTACATTGAGTTTTGGGGTGTTCCGTGCGCTGGTGCTGCAGCCAGTGTTTAATATTTTGCATAAGGAGGATTGAATTAAATAAAATCCACTTCTTCACAAGATGACGAATCTTTGAATCCCCTTCCACAGCGAACACAGTTTGGATGGGCAGTAGACCCTCTGTAGTGGTCCTCCAGCGCAAATAGTGCGTGATAGCTTCTGTTGCAGACATCACAGTCGAAGGTGGGCGGGTGCTTGTCTGTCATATGCTGATGATGGACAGCATAAGATATCGGAAGGCTGGTATTCAATAATAAGGGAGGGGTGCTTACCGCATCGTATGCCATCTGACTAGAAAATCGTCGATCGCAAATTGAACAAAAAGGGTGCCAAGCACTGGAACTCTTCATATGCTGTAGCAATGCCTCCTTGTTGCTGAAAGGGCGGTTATCACACTGGGGACAAACCGGCATATTGATGCTATGGAGTTCAAAGCAAGGAAGCACGGGGCAAGAGGCCTCTAACAGTGCAGAGCCGAGAAGGTCACAACTTGATTGGAAGATTTGAGGAGAGGATTATTGACGTGAAGACTCGATAGCGTTTTGAAGACCTGGAGGGGAGTACCAGGCTGCAGCCTCGTGTTTGTGTCGTGTTTTGCGAACATGATGTATTTATTTTCTCTGGTTGACCGTGCCCACATCGTTGCCACATTCCATTCTGAGAATCCTGCTATTCTTGCCGGTGACCATAACGGAATTGTGATTAACTCACCACTTGTCATGTTAGCCCCGAGCGAAAAATGACGAGCCTTCCACAAGCTTTGAGTCATTTGCTTCGACGATCTCTTCTGAGCGGTGTCAGAAAACGAGGATGCGGTCCATGCTGGATGTTGATTGGCCTCGAGGCAAGAGAGAACATGCATTCAGGGTTCAGTATTCCAGGCACCGGGCCGAATTATTTACCTCTTTTGCCTTTTCGGGCCCAATATCGTCATTCTATCTGGTTGGAAATTGGAATCAAGTTGGAATTCTATGAATTCTAAGTTAAGACTTGATGGTTGTCCGATACAATAAAGAGCTCAGCTTGTGGGTGATCTTGTAGCAACCTTTGAAAGCACAAGACGTCTTCTCAGCTTTATTGGGATGTAGTGACCAGAATTACGTCGTTTTCTAGTGAGAATATAAGGCAATTGCACTACTAGTTCTCGGAATGCTTGACAAGAAAATATATAAGCGCGTTTCGTAAATCAGGGACATAGAAAAAGAACCTTCATAAATTCGTCTCCGTTGGCACGTCAACAGCTTCAAACTAGCTGCTTTCTCGAGTTTTTTCCTTAGGTCAATGTTCCCAGCAATTTGGCGAACACCAACTAGTGCCGTGTTCATGAGAATCCTATCTCCTATCACTTTTACAGGTCCATCGGAGAAATGGAAGCCATTGCATTTGGCTCATAGTAGAACCCTGAATGCTATCATTAGCCTCGAGAAAATGAATACATATACTGATATTTTATAAATCAATTGCGACCCATCGTCTTGAGCATACTCTAAGACCCCCAGGCGGGATTTGCGCAAAACCCTGGAGAAGACTAGGTTAACGACATCGGACCATGATCCGAGAATTTCTTGAAGAGACGCTTCATGACGAGAGGTCTGTAATTCGAATATTTAAATGATGTCCATTAGCGTTCCTCAAACTCAAAGACGTCACGACTCGATGCTCTTCGCGTTTTGGTGTTGAGACCACAGTTTGTACACCTGACACAAGATATTGAATCAGGGGGAGTATAAAACATTTTATAAATCTCATACGGGATCGCAGACTCTTCAGTTTCTCGGTACTATCAATTAGAGCAACGACACTGCTTAGAGCGTATGAATTTAGGATGCTTAGCACAAATATCTGCCACAACCTCGATTATCAGCCATCAAGGCCAGACTACTGTATTCTCATAGAGTGGAAACCGGCATACCCGCTCTCCCTAAAGCTGGTCACAGAGATAATGATGAGCTTGAAAGGCGCTGTCTGGACCCGGCGCTCGACAATGACCAGCGCATTTCAGTGCACTCATTCTGCCACCTAGTGGGTCTTCATCCTCGGAATGATGATGACAGAATCTGATCTGATTATTGTGATTTGTAATAAATCTTGTCTGTACTTCGTCTACTGGTCTCTTTCTTTTATTGTATCTTGCTACAGTGTGGTTACATTATCGTGATTTATCCTTCCTTCATAGTAATATTGGCTGCGTAGTAATTTTCTCATTAATAGGCTGGCTACCCACCCCTTTAGAAAGACTAAGCCTGCTTTTGATTGGTAGTTCCTGGTCATGAGTACCTAAACTTGCATTAAACCCGCCGCATAACATCTGGGAAAATAATGTATTCATTGCAATGCCCATTAAGCACTGCGCTCATCCACTGATGCGTGATTGTAGGCAGATTATAAACAGTTCTCAGTAGAAGGCAAGGAGGCTGCTCATGCTCATGCTTCTTAGATGGGTAACATGGAACAACTTGGGAGTATTCAAAGAGTACTTGGTGATGGTCTTCAAGTTGCCCTTTGCTGGGCAATGCCTGAGTTCTCAGCTGTTCTGAGAAGTCTGTGCCTTACTCCAGCCCAACGGAAGTTGCACTTAACAGTGTAAATCCAGCCGAGCACATTTTGGAACATGTTTGCACTGCCGGCACTGTCAGTAGACAGTGTGGATGATAGAACCAACCATGGAAGATGCTGGGCTTGACATTGCACAGCCTGAGCTCAACTTGGGAGACTTGTTAGGGATGTACATAAATTTTGAGCCTCACGCAGACACCTGCAGTACATTACTTATAGGCCTTATAATATACCAAGAAGATTATACTCTACCTAAAATTATGGCAAATGCCTGGTAGTCGTACACATTAATTGTACAGAGATTACATCTGAATACAATTATTGTGCTATTTACATATCTCTCGCAATTTGACATTTTCCGTTATGTTTTTGTAAGCCATCTGCATGTCAGGCATTGGCTTGCAATTGGTCACATGCATATAAATGAAATCAGAAATTTGGTGATAACAGCCAATGGACTTCAGTTTGTCCCTTATACTGGACCGTCTGATTTATAATATAATGTATACAAGATCCTCGATGCATACAATCCCTTGGATCTTCAGTATTCTGAAAATATAAATACGTTGGGAATAACAAAGATGAAATGTTTGACGAAAGAACCCTCCAGGAAGAGCTGATGCCGTTAAGTGTCACTCTAGGCTCAATCTTAAATAGTTCTGTCTCACTGATGGCAGTAACACATTGCTCTCACTGCTAGCTACTCGAGTAATAAATGATGAAGCATCAATAAAGTAAAACAGGATTCTAGAGAATTGACCATGGATAGAAGGTGGTTAGTCACTCTGTGAATCAGTGCTTACATCTTTAAAATATTTAATATCTGGTAAAGCTCAAATTATATATTTGCGATCATACCAAAATATACAAGGATGCAAAAAGGGCCTAACCGAAGAATAAGCTTTCAGTTGTACATTCTCTCATACCAATTTTGTACACTGCTGTACGGGTCTTCAAAAGGGGCTGCTGGGCGCTAATCACTCATATGACCATATACCAATTTGCAAGTATTACTAGTCCGCAGGATTCAAACCAAACCCCTGTGATATTGTACCATACATCAGAAACATAACATAAGAAGCAGAAAGGAACCACGAAAGGCATTCAGTTGAGGAAGGACTTGTACACATCATTCCATGCCTTTTTACCGTTAGTCTCGATGACGTCCTGGAAAAATATAATTAGCGACGGCGAAAGAAAACAATCGAAGAGAGGGCTGTACCCCATGACATGGGATAATCCTGTCAAAATCCCATCCCGAGACGGTCTTCGCGTCTCTCCGCATAGCGCTGTATAACATTTTAGTCAGAAAAACACAGATAAAATATTGAAACCATACTCTTTGTCTTCGCCGAGGCTCCATACGAGCTTCGGGTAGAGCCATGTCGACGCGGGGCTAATGTTAAATTTAAACCACTGCGGGGCTTCCTTGGCTTTAGAGTACTAAGAAAGAAAAAGACAATTAGACGAGTAGAGTTGTAACTGGATCTTGAGTTTACCTGCTCTTTTCCTGGGAGATTCATGAGCAGATCAGCCTCGATTAGTGACTTTGAAGGTTTGTGCAGAAAGGCGACGTCCTTATTTTTGAAACCTGAGAAATAACTGTATCAACAAGAGTTAGACGGATATGGATACAATGTAAAGTGGCTACTCACCAATGTTCTATCTGCAGGGTCGAAGAGACGGCGTTTAAGAAGACGAGAATCTCTACGGAAGTATCTGGCTCACATCGCCTTCGAATCCATATTTTGTCTCCGGTGAATCGCGTCCCCAGACTGCGGATCCGAATGGTGAGCCTAAAGCTCATAGCAAAAAGCATTGACAAACCTCCGTCGAACACCAACTCTTTGTTGGGATGGTTGGCAATCGTAGCTTCGGGAGCGATAAGCTTCGCTGTTGGATAAGCTTTTTTGTATTCGCCTGAGAAAATCATGAAGTGAGCACGAGGTTCGTCAGTCTTTACGAATGTAATTTCGAATAAACTCGTAACAAAAAAAGTCTTACTGAGGAAAAGGTGATGGACGGCGTCCGCGCCGATGATGTATCTTCAAGCACAATGGTCAGCGGAGATTCGTGCATTTGAATGTATAGTCTCACTTGACAGGTCCCAGCTCTTCCAATTTGGACTTAGTCTCTGTGTCCAAGGGGGTGGAGGCCAATACCCATACGCCGCCATTGCCAAGCTGGATGGCTGTCGATCGTCCGCCCATTGGCCAAATTCCGAAGCGAGCAAAGGGTCTGCAGGATGTGTTGTCAATTTTCTATGAAAGAGGAGACGGAATGTCCAGGGTATGTACTTTGAAAACGTCCAGACCCCTTTCGTAACCTTGGAGTCAGGAATTAGTCTCACGAAGAATCCGTGAACATCTGAGAACGGCTCGCCTCCCGAATAACTGTTTCAGACATGCTGTTGATTTAGATAACTGGGCAGAGGAGAATAGTTGTGTTTGTGATCTTTTGGATGAAATTGGCTTGTGGTAAAGAAGGTAAAGAAGAAAGATACAGTTGCGGTCGCTCTTTTCCCGCTGATTCGCGGAACCATGGCGTCATCAAAGTGCGACGGCGACTGACTGATCAACGAATGTGAAATGGCATGATGTTTCGGAACCGGGTATTGACTTCACCGGTAACCAAATGTCACTTATTCTCCCTGTACAGCATGAAACGAGAGCCATGTCATCCACAGGGCGAGAAACGACGTGCCGTCATTGTGTCTTATCCAGCCTTAGAATTATGTTCCTCCTGCGACCCATGGAAAATGCCGAACGTTCTGTGCAGAGAGCAAAGTATGGAATCCATGCAATTGTTAATCCTGTGAATAAGATGAGGTCGGAAGGCTATACATTCGTACGTTGACTCGTTAATCTGCCCCTTAACATCTGAAGGTAGCTAATCACTGTCATAAATAGTGGAGAATACATCACCACTCGGGTGGGGGATTACACCTCTTCGACTGTGGCTCCTGTCAACTTATCGACATATCTTCGCAGAACGTTACCAACGGAATGCGTCAATTGCACGATCCATCATGAACTCAACACTTGCCGCAGAGTCTTTTGCGGACGCCCTCCCCAAGCGTGAGGGTATTTGGTTGTACATTGTTCTAATTGACTTCCATCTGGCTTCTAGATGCGAAATCGCAATCGATAGCGATGATGTTTGACTGGCTGAGCTGGAAAGCGCCGAAATCGACTTTTGAGACGCATACCCGGCTTAAACGATCGTTCTATCCGTGTCGTTGTATTCACAGAAACGGGCCTATTGCCAATTAAGGTGTCGATGAATCATCATCACCGCACTATATTACTTATCTTCTATGTCTACTATGTGAGAGCAGCATTTGTCGACTGGGCTGTGCGCTGGATATCGCGGGACTCTTCTTGGATTGGCAACATACAAATCGTCCTACAATGTTTGCCTCGTCCTGTGTTCCTCCCTGTCCACACAACCGACCCTGCCGAGATTGCAAACTCGTCGCTGCTGTGAAAACATAAGCCTGCACTTAGCTGTATGTCAGTCTGCACAGCTCGGACAGAACCATCCTAAGCAAACACCAGTCTTGAAAGCCCTTGAAAAAATCCAGATGACGAGCTATGTGACAGTTGTCCTGTAGATAGACTTATCACTTGGAAGAACGGACTTTGTCTGCCATTATCTGCCGGAGGGTACTTGCCTGCAACTAGTAAATTTTGTATACGCAGAATACCTGGCCATCGACAGATGATTGGTACAGGGTGGTACTCTATGCCCTGCCTTCGGGCCAGTGGGTGCCAACGTTGGTGGTTCGGTTGAACGAATCGGTGATGGTCCTTGGTATCTAGGAGTGCTTTGATTTATTAAGTATATGATAACTTGTCTAGTGACGGCCACCGCTTGTGCGTAGCATTATCGAATCCTACATTTTAACTTATAATCTGAGCAACAAAAAATTAGGGTGACATTTTATAAGCCAGATTACAGGTTTCTCATGTGCTGTTGATACAAGCCTTATAGGCCGTAGCAAAGTATTGATTCTTTTTCTAAGCAGAGCGAATGAAAGGAAGTTAGAATGAGTCGATGCATGCTGATGGACGAAAAGTAGGGTGGCGAGTGGAAGGTGGCAGAAACAACAACAGATAATAATGGCGGTAAATTTGAAGGGTAAGAGCAAGCGCTGCAGCAGCGTTCTGCAGCTAATAATGCTACTGCTGGTGCGATGAGGTGGCAGTTCATTGGAGGTGGTGCGTGGAAGCTGCGGTGGAGATTGAGCAGAGATAGCAACGTTGATTGTTGTCCTTACAGATGGACGGGATCAAGACAGGATGGGTGTGGCTCACAATACATCTGGAATTAACGAACAGGCGACAAACAGACAACTAACGCACCGCTTGTACAAATAACGACCTTACTAAGCAACCATTCAAAGAGGAAGGAAAGAACGAGGTGGAAGGTCATAAAACGGAGTAAGTGATATAAAAACAGAGGAGACAGGGGAGGGAATGGAAGGGGGTATGAAGCGATTTAATTGACCAAGCAACATGAAGCTGGGAGCTATTGTAAGTGAGTACTTGAGTGCCCATGCAATTGGTTCAAAGACTCCTCAAAGGCTCACTTTGATCCTTGTCAAGTCCCAGTGGGCACCATCCACTAAGGTTGAGCCAAAATCGGTTTGTCACCATTCCTGAGAACAGATGGTCCATTGTAGACACAGTTCACGGGCCAAAATGACTTATGACCGAACATTTGGTCGAAATAGTACAGTAAGTATACGTAGACGCAACGGACATCGGAGTTTTATCGGGATCTGAATTAATGATACTATCACGGTGAAAACCGACCTCTCATGTAAACAAGACAATCCATGGGTGAGTGACCGCATAAAACGACTCGTCCCTTCAATCAGGGCTCGTAAAATCATATCTAGGTAGATGCAGATCACAGTGCTGACTTTTTCCTATTGCCATTCTGAAGGGTCTTCGTATCCTTCCTTCTTTCCAAAATAAATTAATACAGAAACAACGCTGCATGTAGATATAGATAGTCTAAAGGGTAATTAGGTGAACCTCCTATTCTAGTCCAAGCCTCCACCAACTACTAGCATCTGCAATTAGAGGCCCCCACCTTCTTTAGACTTCACGTTTCTTGATGATAAGAGGTAGCTGACTTTCGAGTGAGTTGGAACCTTTAAGGACCGGGATCATCAATAGGCCAAGATTCCATGTAATGTCTTTATCTTTGGGGAGACTGAACTCAAAAGATTGAAGGAATAAGGCAAGGACAACCCCTGGCGCTGATGTCAGTATGTACATTGGGCGATCAATGGGAGAATTCTTACTCATCTCCAACTGAGCGAAGTTGAAACCACTGTAAAGCAACTAAGTCGATGATTCTGTGTATCATAGCGTGGCCACTACTCACATACAGGAGCGGTTTCCGGCCATGAAAGTCATTCTAAATAAACAAATATTGGTGAGGGAAGACGAAGGGCTGCAATTGCGAGACTCACTGGTGAGCGTACACCCCAGCGTAGTCGCGAATTCTGGTCACACTTTCGGGGAGCTCAGATAGCCAGCGCTCCGGCTTCCATTCACTTGCGTCCTCGCCCCAAGTCTTAGGATTATGATTGGCGCCTATGACATTGACAAAGACATCGGTACCCTTCTCGACGAGTACTTCGTTCATGACTGTTCCATCTTCAGCAGTAATGGGGTGCAGAAGAGGGAGGACAGTGTCCTTCAGAGTCCTGGAAAAAACATCAGCGCACTATTAGACTTCGGAAGTGAGGCGTTTACTTACTGACGGAAAGCGACGGGAAGAGGGGGGAATCTGTAAGAGAAGGTGAGTAGTCTAGCCGCAAGACCGATAGTGGGCCAAGTGCTCACACACGCAGGGTCTCCTTAATTACAGCATCCAAGTATGGAAGCGCCGCTAAGTTGCTGAAGTCGATGGTCTCATCCTGGTTATGATATGCTTCGGTGACCTCAGCGCGTAGCCTTTCCTGGACTTCAGGATGGATCGCAAGCTGGTGAAGTACTCTTGAAATTGCGGAAGACGTGGTATCCATGGCGGTGAAAATGAGGGTCCTACAAATAACGTTGGTGTGATGAGAATAATCATATAACAGGGAAGTAGCGACATACGATGTCTGGGCAATGAGCTCCTCATCTGTCATGCGCTCGGATTCAACAGAAGTCCGGTTTGCTCTGACTATATGACGTTCATCAGTAACGCGCCATATAGTTTGGACGTTTATCCTCACGTAATATGCTGATGATATCTTTTACGTCGTCTTCTTCGACTTCATTGGCAAGGTCTTTTTGCTGTTTGCTTAGTATCTTCGTTCCTTCTTCCTCCATAATATTTACAATAACCTCCAGACTTTTGAGTAGCGAGAAAGGTAGGAACTTAATCATAAAGCGACGAAACTGAGCAGGTCCTAGATACTTAAAAAAGGGGGTTATAGTGCCAATAGGGAGTAAAGCAGACAGAATGGCCCTGTATCAAAATATGTTAGTGCCAGCCAGCTTCAAGCGTAATGTGAAACTACTCACGCTAGCTGTTTGGTTGAAGTCGAGAAGATGGTAGCCTCGGACATCTTGCCGAACGATACACCCATACCGCCTCGTCCAATTGCCTCAAGTGCTACCCTGCTCAGCCACCCCGTAAGATCAATTTCCTTGGGGCCATTTTTGACGATTGACGAGATCTGCGTTTCTAGCTGGATTGATCGCACTATGAAAAAAGGAACTTCGTCGAATCATGATCACCTTTCTAACGTACCTCCCTAGCAATCGACACGAACATGGGTGTCATACCCCGAAGATTCTTGACCGAGAAAGCGGGCGTCAGCATCCTACGCTGCTTCTTGTGCTGTGCTCCGGCTGTCGAGAGAAGGCCCGGGCCAAATAACAGCCCATTCGTTCTTCATCACATGAGTTTTAAGTTGGCTGTCCGGTTTGAATCTAATAACAACTTACGTAGTCCAGGCTTCCCACTCTTCGAAATTATCTTGTTCCTTAATTAGCAGATGGTGCAAAGCCTTTTGGTCATTAATTAGGAGGGAGCGTCCCTGTAGACGTAGCGATAAGCGGCTATCTGATACTATGCAAAAAGTTCACTCACACCAAAAAGAGTCGACAGCTTGGCTGCTCCTCCATATGCTTTGCTAACGTTAATGACCCAGTCACGTCCCGTGGTAGGAGAAACAAGGTCGAACAGATTGCCTGACAACTAGCTTTGAGAAGGTCGTCACACTTGTTAATTCCAGTATCGTACCAGTTAAGAATGACGAAGAGGGAGGTCCAGGAATGTTGGGTAATTTGGAGGAACGTCTGTTGTAAATCCAGAAAGCCGCAACACAGCATACTGCGACAACACAGGCACCAGTGTTTCCAGTTATGAAGTCATATATTGATGACATAGTGTTGAGGCTCAATATAAAGGCGCAGATTCTATGGAAGATCTTCAATCGATTACAGACCTTTATAGTCTCGAATGCATAGTAAAAGCGTATTCGCCCGATCAATCGCCCCAATTGCAGCATAATCACCCTAAGAGCCCACCAGAATGGTGCCTACGATGTAGCGCACATAAACTACTTGGTCGGCCAAATCCCTTATTCCCACAGTATACCGAACGCGTACCAGGGTTTGATGTCGAATGTGAACTAAAACTATAGAATATACCGGGTAAATGATTTACTCCGGCAACGTAACCAGTAAATATTTCCTTTTTCTGAGTACACAATGCTTGGTATCTATTAAGAGCCAGGAAGTGTTAGGGATACCAGTAGCGGACGACGATCAGTAGAGCTACAAACGGGTCCCAACTTTAACCTGGGTTTGAAGCAAGGGGCGTGAGGTACTACCACTCGGAGTAGGTAGTTGTAAGTATCGCTTGAAGGTTCTTGCAGTGTATATCGAAGAAGAAGAAAAAACTCTGCCAAAATAAATAAATAAGAGGAGTACCAGTTTAACGTATGTGCTATCCAAGTCTTGAATCTGGCATTACGTGATTGATGCCTTTATTCTAGACCTTTTAGAGTGATTTCTCGTTCATTCCAGCTCCATTATGTTCGATTTTTTACCGGTTTTTGAAAATTCAAGTCGCTGGCTCTCGACAAATCAGTGACAGCTCTAGGTCTTTTGCCAGCAATTGCTGACAACTCTCCTCCGCGGACATCAATGCATCACCGCTTCGGCGTTGAGCAATGATTTAATGATTAATTAAGCTGACATTACCGAGATATGTTCGGACGGCGTTACGCATGAACGCTCCAGCGCTTAGCTTCAAATTTTAAATTAGTCTTTCATTGTAATAGCACCTGTCACCATAGGAAAAGTGAGATGCATCGAAGAATTACAGGGCACTGGCTCAATGAATAGAATCAATTGTTATACTCCTAGCTATCTGTTTAAAGTCATTAAGGCTGCCTATTAGTCTACCTCGCCAAAGGAGGATACCTGAAGTGTTCTATCAGCAGCCGGTAAAGGCATTTTGATGGCACATTACACACTGTGATTGGTAAACGAGCTAAAAACGAGTAGGGTTAGCTACACTTTGTTGCACTGGAACGATTCGATTTCTTCATCGGCAGACGGAGGAAGGGAGGGATTACTCCCACTCAGGAGAGTCGGAATACCCTGAAGACCAAGCTTGCTACATAAAATTGTACTCAGTAACAAGAACACCTGTATGAGAGCATAGATAACTTGCGTGTAGAAGACACAGCTGTATCCAGAGATAATGT
>JANCIO010000410.1:0-24628 GCA_027604855.1 Psilocybe subaeruginosa | reverse complement strand
TATAACCTCAAAATGATTTCATTGACATAGACTTTTCATGAGCACCCCAGAGTGCTCAATTTTGAAGATTCACTTCTCTTTATGTTTCTAACCAGTATTCTGGCTCAAAATTTTGCAGAGATGTTTTAGAATAGCACATGTATGCCTTCCCAGAATTATAGTCCCTTAGCACTTCCAGTTTCAAAGAACAAACACTTTTATTGTCGATGAAAATCATTCAAAATGGCATCAGATTACATAATCACAATCACTTTTTGATCCCACAAGTATATATAAAGGTATTGATATCAAATTCTAAGTTGATGTCAGTATACAACTTTTTTTTAAAAATTTGTGATGGACTTTGTTGTTGTTGACAGGCCCGTGTGTGAGAAGCTCCATGTCAAATGTCAAAACCACTGGCATGCCCATTGCTGAACAACATCATCATTCAACATCAAAAGCATCTTCTCACTCACTATCCTCACTCAGAGTCTCTATCCAAACTTGCTCATACAGTTGCTCCAGTGTTGTCAACACCATTTTAGACAGCACATACAGCACCTTGTACACAATGAACATGAGAAATGCCTCAACAGAGTTTGCACCAACACTGTATGATAACTGCTGGTTGTCATTTAGTAATACCCCAAAGTAGCTATACTACAATACGGCCAATATTTTACCAAGTTTTTGAAAAAAATCACCCTTTTAGAAACTATTTCATTCAATCCAAAATACAAAAAAAATTGGTATCATGTATACCTAATTTGAGCATTTTTTTTGAGATGTGGCCACTTTTTTTGACAGAGTTGACACATCAAGATTGGGAGGGGGGAAATGGCCATCACCCAAAATGAGCCCAATGATGATGCCAGACAACTGCTCTGCTCTGCACAAAACAAAAAAAAAACAAAACCTATAATAAACTGAAAGCATGATGGAGGAACCTAAGACTCAAAGGTGTGGAGTGCAGAAGAAAGTCATCTTATGGCTCTGAGGGTGCAAGACTGGGTTCTGAGAGGTATACCAAATGGAACTGACTAGGTGCAGAGAGGCACAGTGATGTATGACAAAGTGTGAAGCTCTGAAAATGAGGTGCCATGTTTGAGAACAAGGTTGTGATGACAAGCAGCAGTTTGAGATAGAGACTGTGTCTCACAACAGTGGCTAACTCTGTTAGTCACCTATAGGATTGTAGAATATAATATTTACTTCAGTAGTTGTACAGCTAATTATGTAGCAATACAACTATGTTTTAATATGAGTGAACAAGATGAGAATGCAAGTAATAAACAACTAATCAAATAGTTGTTGAGCTATGGGCAATGTTTCTTCACACAGAAAGACTGTTGAACTAGATGCTAATTTTCACTGGGAGTTCTGGAGCTATTTTCCTATAGTTTATATACTTTTCCTACTACTGTATACCACTGTTTATATTATTTCTATCTATGTAGTTTTTCTTTTATTGATGAAGCCATGGCACTTAAATATAATCTGTGCATTTAATACTAATCTGTCTCGGTTTACTGATATTTTGATATTTCTTG
Organism: Psilocybe subaeruginosa; assembly: GCA_027604855.1. Classification (NCBI taxonomy): domain Eukaryota; kingdom Fungi; phylum Basidiomycota; class Agaricomycetes; order Agaricales; family Agrocybaceae; genus Psilocybe; species Psilocybe subaeruginosa. Next base: position 23,096 of record JANCIO010000410.1, on the reverse strand, counting down.
TTTTAGTAACACAATGTTTTGCTGGATCGATTTGCTTATTCATTGCCTTGGATGCAGCTGTGCTTGTATTGACGGAATTCAGTTTCAGGTAGTTATTCTACTCCACAAGGTGCAAAGGTGTGAGAAGATATCTGAGGGTCAAAAAACTTCCCCTTCAATGTAGATAAAGTACATGCTTTATACTACAAATAAGGAGGTGCAATAGCAACACACAAAGAACTGAATGAAAAATATAAACTTCTGCATAAAGAATCAAAAGCAGTGGTGATCATGAAACAAAGGAAGCTAAGAATAAAGATGAATAAATGTCCACAAACTGTCAGGGTTTCCCCTATCTACTCTTATTTTCATCACTTGATTATCTTTTATCTTATCATTCATCATTCATCTTATCTTTTATCTTTCTTAATATTTTGATCATTCCAGAAGTTTCCACCATCACTCCTTGAATTATTCATCATGATCCTGTTTATTACTCATTATTACTCATCATTACACATCATTTTCTTCTTTATTATTCATCATGGTTTTTCTGATTACTCATCATGGAACCTTGCTTAGTCAGTCATCTCTAGAGTAGTATAAATACTGCTTGTTTTGTAGGCAGATCCCCAGCTTCAATCTCTTAGGATTTCCACTATTATTGGTGTGAACCTTTAGATCATTGATTCCTCATAAGTCTATCATCTGCTCTCTCCTCATCCTCTGCTCTTACTCTCTTGCTTGTCTTTGTTGGTGGCCTTGTCACACTGATTTTAGTGTTGCCCTGACACAAACCATAGAAAGACATCACAGGGTACTCTGAAAATGCGAAGATGATCAATAAAAAAGGTAAAGAACATGATAGAACCTATAGAAAAGCCTTTCTGATGCTCCAGAACTTCCTTGCAAATGCACTAAATGCTTGAATGAGTTGCAGATTCCTATCTTGAGCTTCAACAGAGTGTAGGATATGTATAGCATAGTCTTGCAGCTGATCTGGATGTTGTACAAACTTGGAAACTGATAGATTGGCATGTGACCAAGGAAGATGATCCACAGTGAACCCAAATAGGTATGAGGTGTGCAAAGTGAAAACTGACTTTCTAAGGCATAGAATGGGCCAGATGATCAATAATGATGAGGTACAAAGAGATTCAAAGAGGTTCAACGAGGTTCTGAGGTGTGAAACTGTCAGAACAATGTATACTGAAGGCTGAAGGAGGGGATGATCAGAGGTTCAGAGATGTTGAAATAGGTGTGAAAGCTTTGTAAACTGCTGAGAATGAATATAGAAGATAAGGGAATAAGCTGGAATAAGGTCCAATGAGGTGCAAAACTAAGGAAAAAGGTGTGAAGCCTGCTGAAGCTGTAAAAATTGCAAATTCTGGGGCCAGAGAGCTGTAGTGCTCATCACAAAGATGGCCCAGTTCACTTGTGAGCTTGCTCCTTGCTTGATCATGTGCTCCTGTGATGCTATGTGACTAGAGCTCATGAGTGTGACTGGCTGGCAAGTCTAGTTGATGGCATTTTTTTATTTATTATATTCTGCCTATGTCATGTAATTTATTTCTTAATTAGAAAGTCTGGTAACTCCCCCTCAGGATATATTACGTTTTTTTGGCAGTTACCATCAGTTGATGGATGAGGACACAGGGGGGGGGGGGCAAGCACAAGCATGAGGATGGGGGCAAGGACACCAAAGCTGACAAGGACAAGGACACAGACAATGGCAAGGGCAAGGACAACAGTGGTGGCTGTGACAAGGACAAGAACAACAGCAGCTGCAACAACAACAACAACAATAACAATAGGTGCTGATGACAACACGTACTGCAACAAACATGGACCCATGCACAACAGATACAACAGCTGCAACAGCCACATACAACAGACACCACAACAACTATGACAATAGACACAATGGCAACATCACCCACATATGAGAGCCACAATGAACGCGTACAACGGCCATGACAGCCACAACAATGATGATGATGTGTATAACAGACATGATGGGTGTGACAACATGCCGGACAGACACCAGCAGCCATGACAGACATGTGCAATGGCCATGACAATGACAATGTGTACAGTGGGCTATGATTGACATGACCATCCCCTCACCCTTTTTCAAAATTTTACTTTTTTATTTTTGTGTTTTTTTCCTTTTTCTGTCTCATTTTCTTATTTTTCTTTTCTTTTCTTCTTTATGTTTTAATTACAATGAGCCTTGCTTGTATATAATATTATACTATTAAATGAATCTACTATAAGTAATAAATTCCAGTTGGATTCCAACTGGATTCTATTCCATGTGGAATTAAAGTTGGACTTGGTGAATTTCACTAAGTCCTCTTTTTAATGAACTAATCTGGAATGAACTTGGATTCCAATTGAAATGGGTTCATTCCATGATTCCAGACCCATTCCACTTGAAACCATTAATTGGAATCCAATTGGAATTGGTCAAGATTCCAACTGGACTTCAACTGATTCCATGGAATTGAGTTGCATTCCATGCATTCCATTTCGAATGGGTGGGGCATGGTAAATTACTAATATTTAGCCAAAAAGTTTGCATTTTCAAGCCTCTAAAAAGTTCACTTCAGAAAATGTTCATCTGTTCCCATTACTCACCACATTTTACAAAATTGTTCAGTTCAGTGTGCCCCGTTACCCGTTACATAAACTATAGGTCAAATAGTACAGTAATCTGACTAACCAGACCTTCTGAGGTGTGACATTGCTTTCTTTGTTTCTACTTTGTTGTGATAAAATTTGTATAAAACAGATCGGATGCACAGACTGCTATTGACACTCATTAGTGTCATTATTATGATCTTCTTCGGAATCGCTTACTCCCTCTTCAACTAGTGAGGCGAGCCACCCCATAAGCCCAGCCAGCTCTTCAGATGATAGAGATGAGCGATCGTATTTCTGCATTATACACATGTGTCAGCACAAGTAACAGAATGTAAGGTACATTATAAGGGCATACCAATAACAATATATTAATTCCAGAACAGAATCTTGAAGGTGGATGCCATGGCATGGGATTAGTTAAAGACAAAAAGTGTAATGCACGGAGTGCAGCCAGATTTTGTTCAGTTGGGTATGCATAGGGTAAACAGTCTCCAAAATAGGTATTTAAGAATCGTGCCACAATTGGGATAGATGGTCGCTCGAATTGTGGATGCAGCTGTTGATATTGACACTTGACCTTCCAATTAAGAAGATATGCAGCCATATGAGGAAACCAACTTGAGCGCTCAATCACTGAGTTGATTCCTGGAGAGTCATTCTCTGAATGACAACCGAAGAACTGACACTGAAATTCTCGGAGATGCAAAAACCATGCTGAAGAAAGATAATATCCATGCAGATCAGCAATCCCTTCCTCCACGATGGTATATCCATTGCTATCGTCGGACGGTTGTTCCAAATGCAGCATAGCTCCCAGGGTCTCGTCTTGAGCTTGAATGACAATGAGTTCCGTTAGATATCGACAGCTCTGGCAAGAAGGTAAAAAGAACCGATGATAGATCCAAGTTACTGCCTGCGACATTCTGTCCGGGAGACCTGTGTCGTACTCTGCAATCAGCGATATCGCCACAGGATCATACTACAGGAATGACCGTGATACACGATAGTTAGTGCCATATGATCGTAAAAAGACACAAATATATACGTGCCAGTATGTCGTGTATCCAGCACATAGCAGCTAATGCAAACTTATTCAGCCCCATTCCCATCTCAGATTCGCGTATACAAAGTATGTTCCACAGCCTGGGATCCAGTAAAAGTGTCAAAAACAGTCGTCCCTGTACATCGGAGAATAAATGCTTTGTCTTTGATCCCCGAATACTCCTGCCACTTAAGAAGCGACGCAGAATCAACATTCTTATGTTAATTTCTGTTTGGGGTGGGAAGTTTGGGCTTCATTTGGAAGAAATATTTGTCAATAACATATCTATCAAAGCAGTATGAAACTTACACATTTGAGTCTTTGGCGCGCTTTATGGTATCATTTCCCAATAGAGTCAAACAAAGACCCATGAGTCGCATCGACTGCTTAATCCATCGAGAAACCCATTCTTCGTCCTCGCATTTAACAAAGAATTTCGCGAACGAGGATGGAGTGTTAATTTTTGCACCCCTAAAACCTGACCACTCCCACTCCCACCAAACAGACATGAAACAATGGTGTATCTCGCTCGATAGGTTCACTTCGGGAAGGTGATTGATTTCGGCGTCAACGCTCAAATCTATGTCATACGACGCGTAGAATAGTAGTGGGGTAATACTGAGCATATCATTTTGTTTGAGATAATGTATGATTTTGCACTCAGCGTGGTCCAGAGTACACTCATAATGGGATGGCTCTCGATGTTGTTCTAACCAGGCGCGAAAGATTTCCAGATATCGCAATAAATATGAACTGTATAGAATATTTGTCGAATCGGAATCAATGAAGGCTTTCAACTTCAAGTCGAGGTCTTCGCAAAGATTTTGTAAAGTGTAAATATTCCACAGAATGCCAGGTGGCCAAGGTATGCCGTGCAGCAAGCGCTGCAAAGATATTATGCTCATAGTGCTGTTGGTATGTTCAATAAGAGCGGTTAGTATAAAATCCAGACAAAGCAAATGAGCTTACTAAGTCTTATGTTGTTTAACTTCTGGCTTCTGCTCTAAAGCATCCCCAACCAGATTGATAATAGTAAACCAGAACTGAACAGAAATGTGGGCTACGTCCACAAAATATTGTCCCGAGCGAGGTTGATTCTTGAGAAATTCCCGAAATGATAAATGGCAGAACTTTATTCTTATTTCGTCTGGACAGCCACGCGGGCCATACAACACTTTCAAAACTTCTTTGGCTTCAAACTCCACATGTTCTACCTCAATGAGGGAGTTGAGGGCGTCTAAAATGATAGATATTACTCCAGCATCGACTCCGAGAAAAATCTCTATTGCTTGAATGGTTAAGCCGAGAATAATGCCGCCAAGGACCAGATTGAGTGTTGCTCGATGAGTGTCAGGGATGCGCGATAGAATTGCGGCATAGAGGGCGTCGAGGGTCGAGAATGCAGTGGCACGATGAGATCCAGCCGAGGTCAATATCCGGAGCTGTTCTCGAGGGTCACAGAAGTCAGACGAGTAGCCCATAAATCTGACGATTGTGGATGCATAGATAAATTGGCCGGAAGATTCTTCGACAAAGCGTTTGACAATGCGTGTGGGTGGCCAAGGTTGCACCACAGACGACATGACGCGGCTGTATTTTTTGCAAATTTCGGCGAATTCAGCAACGAGATATCTTTCGATATCGCCGTCTGCATCTCCAACCTCATTGAGTGATATAGGCAGTGTGAGATCATGAATAGCCTCTACTTCAAATGCATCCCTGATCCAATATTCGGGACGACTGGCAATAAGGAATCGAAGGGGTAAGTTATGATGGTGTATATAGTAGGATATGAGAGAAAGTATGTTCTTCTGCGTGGTGGAACTTGCACATTCATCGAGACCGTCTATAATAATAGTAGGCGTATGCGCTGACCAGTTTGATGCTTGTAAGAGAGGGTCAACGATAAGAGCCTTGATTTGAATATCCATGGATCTCGTAGGAAGCATTGGATCTTTCAACAATGTGTCGTTTATGAAGGGCAGTATGGCGGGGAATTGAACTGCAAGCTGATAGGCAAGCGTCGAGAAGAGTTTTTTGCCATCTCCTCTGCCCACGTTGTCTCCGGCGGCAAAGAAAAAGCTCCCTCCATATTGACTTTGATATAATTGGCAGAGAAGCTCTGCGATTGACTGTGCGATAGCTGATTTTCCGGATCCGGCTGGGCCGTATAGCCATATCACACTGTGGTCGGGAGCAGGGTCCATAATCCAATCTGTTATCATCTTGAGTGCTTTTTCTCGCGTCCCAGGATGACACTTTCCGGGCGGGTATCGCGCAGAGGAATTAAACATTGCGCCAGATGCAATATACTGGGTAAGAAGATGTAGTCCTTTCATGAACACGCAAATAAATGCTCTACCCGTGAGTTTCGCAGAAAAGAGTTCTTACCACTGTCCCGGTTTACGTTATAGTGATAATCGCCTTGGACGTTTACTAACTGACCACCATTGATCATAAAGTTACTTCGCTGTGGGAACATTTGACTCTTAGATTTCTGAGGCCCGGGGGGTTGGGAGTAAGGTAAGAGAAGTAGCCAAGCGACTTTCAATACTGTAAGTGTCGAATCGAGTGCGTCGAGTGAGAAGAAACGACCAGGGTAAAATTCACGGCAAAGGGGGTAAATGATTGGAGAGTCAAGACTGGTGGATATTATAGCGGACTCAACGTTCCCACTCACATTGCTTAGTAGTGGCGGTACAAAAGAATAGAACCAAATACCACAGTTACCATCATGTTCATCAAAGGAGTCTTCAAGTAGCCCAATGCCAGCAATTGATAAAACTTAAGCCATATATAGGCCAGGACAGTGTCAACTGTGGGTTATACAAGGATGCACTGCGATTAAGCTATCCATATTCAAGACGATCGAGCAGGTACAAACAAAGAAGAATGTGATAACCTACATCAACGAAAGCGGAAAATCGTTCGTTGGCAAAGTGGTCTAAACAAGGCCAGCCAAACTTTCGATCGCTATACATAGATCTCCATAAATGGTAAAATTTAATCTGTCGAGAGACTTGCAAAGTCAATGCAACTCTTGAGACAGATAACATTTTCGAAATAAAATGGATCGTTGAAACATTACTGTACTAGACTTCATATAAGTCTCTAAGTATGGGCGAATAGTTTATCGTGAATATTAGGACTGATTAAAGATGTTTTATAGTTGACCAGATATTTTCAATCTATGGTCTTTGTTATAAGTCGCTACAACTCTGGATGTTGATCGGAAGGCACATACATGCAAAGGTAAAACATAAGCAGCCGATTTGATTTCTCCACCAAAAATGCCCAAGAAATTACAAGGGCAACACTCATTAGCTGTGGGCCGAGGCACTCTACAAGGGCCATTGTCGCTGGTACGTGAGTCCTGTAACTGCGATTACAAGGCGGATACTGTGATACAAAGAAAGAAGTGGAATTCAACTAATACTCAGCATACCCTTCCGCATCTACGTCTCCCATCTCCCACGGCTCTTCCCCATTCTCACTGTCATAGTTCTTGTCATCTTCAACAAGTCCTTCGTCGCTATTTCTCTCACTGTGTTCCTCCTCTTCCTCTGAGCTGTCTCCGCCTTCTTCCAGCTGCTCCTCGTATTCTTCCTCCTCCTCTACCGGTACCTCCATCTGTGCAATCCAATTTGCTGGGCGGAGACTTTGCATATACATGTTTGTTGCCACATGTCCAATACCACCACCTAGATACGGACAAACATGTCACGATCTACAAATCTAAGATATCATTAGACTAGAACTTGAGAATAAGATAGCAAAAATGACATACATGTTGACATAGAAGAAGTTCCAATCTTCATCTGAAAAGCAACCATCTTGATTTTCTTCTTTGAGTTCCAAATATGTTCGAACGATCGATTTACCGGGAAGGCGGTCGTCCGATGGGCCATGAGCAATTGCAGGAATAAAATGTGCACCTCGAAGTACATCTGAGGGATCCACAAACCCAAAGGCGTCTGGGGATTCAGAATTCACAAAACAAATATGATCACCCCGGGGGGGGGCAGTCCAGCCAGCGGCATAACTGTGATCTATCTCAAACCATCTCACCCAAACAAAATGCATGCTATGTGTGAAATTTGTGGTCGACTGCGGACCGGTATGTCGGACATTAACAAGGAATAACCCCAGAACCCGTGCATATGAGAACGGATGGGCATTTGAGCTTGAGTCCTCTTGATCTCGATATAGCATCATGATATCAGGGTGGGTTTGGGGATTGATGGAGTCCTGGGATCGACGAACATCATAAGTCGTGTAATTGACATGGAGGACCTTGTGATGATAGGTCTTATCGTTTACAATTTCAATGCTGTGTACTTCATCATCAGTGTGTGCATGATTGATATGATCGTAAGCATGCCCCAGTAGCCTCGGAAGAAGGTGAATCTTGAGATCAAAAATAAATGTCTGTAGTTGACGTGAGAATGAAGTATCCATATATTACACAGCAGCCAACGTACCTCAGAAAATGCAGGGTCATTGCGATTATCATCCACCCACCGGTAGAGATTGAGACTGAATTTCTTAGTGGAGGATATATAGTGATTTGCTCAACTGGAATGATTGGTGTAGACTCTGTAGACTTGGATGAGGCTTGTTTGATACGTGTAGTAATGCGTCTAAGAAGTCTTTCACGACGCTGGTGGCGTGTGATCGAGTCATCACTGGACGCGTTCAGTGAACTATTCACGTGATTGATGGTCTTCAGGAAAGTCGGTCACTGCCAGCAGCGCTCCCACGTTGAATCGTTTCTACGACATACAAGTATGCTTGAGATCTATTCATATCTTCACGCCCGCCGAGAGAGCTCGATCCACCATAACGCTGCTTTTGGCACCGTGGACACGCACGGGATTTCGCTTTGTCGCAGCAACGTTAGAGATGGGACAATTTGGTATTAGGTGGGTGCGCACTGTCGTCGTATGTCTTCTTTCGCATCTTGTGCTTTAATCGCCGGCAGTGGAAATAGCGCGCGTGTCGTGCTGTACGTATGACTCGAGAAGAAGAAGAAAAGAGAGCATTGATCCATTCTGGAGCCTCATTCACTCCGCAGCTGTCGTTTCCCCAGGAGAACTTTACTGGAGCTGAGATGCAATGCGGAGTGAGACATCATGGCGTTGACGCTCGCTCTGATTTTCCTTCTTTCTTCTGGCCCGTTATGCGTTATGCATTTATGGCATTCTACATCGCGCATTCATCTCATTTCCACTCTCCCAACGATAATGGATACGAGAGACCAAGTTGAGATTTGAGAATTGATGTCATTCCTGTCGTTCCATGCCCCTCAACCCATTGCTTGCTTGTTTCCCTTTCTTCCGAAATGTTCTTCCCTACATCATTACATCATGCATCATCGTCATCTGCGCTAACATGCATCTACACACCCATTCCTTTCTTTCGAACAGGATGAGTACGAGTACGATTCCGAGCCTGTCCACCCTGTAGCAGGCCAGACCTAGACCGAAGACCCAACTCCAACTTCGGGGTCTCGAGGATCGGCATCGACAGACATTGAAAAGGGAGGGAGACGGCGGGATGCATGGTGGATTAAGTCGGGAAATTGTCCGTGGCGGACATGATGCGATACCCAACCGCGGCCGGGGTCGTGACCGTGGTCGAGGTCGAGGCCATGGAGGAGGAAGAGGCAGAAGAGGCAGCGATACAACCCCTAGAGCTGGTGCCACCGGATTGAACGTGGTTGGGAGCAGAAAGTCTGTACCATGGAACGTCACAACCAGCTTCGACTCCGACACCGCGCTACGGCTGGAGGATGTCAGAAATCGCGCGTACACGTCCAACACACTGTAAGTAATAATCCAGTTGCTATGCATACATACGTCTTGATTTTGAATCGCTCGCTCGTGTTCAACGCCTATCTCCCGCTCCCGTTTTGATGATTTGTTTCTTATTTTGATCCTATCCGTCATACCCTACAACACGACACGATTTCTGTTGGATTGTGTATGCGCATGCGACCCGCCCGCGCCAGTGCTTGCTCTTCCTCTTGTAAGTTACCCCCATCCTTACCCTCATTCCGATTTTACTCCCATTTTCGCCTGTCCCTCACCGTGCACACGCATATATTTGCGCATATACTCACTAATGTTCATTGACATCTACCCATCTCTCCTTATTTTTTTTTTGAACCCTCGTTCCCATCCCACTCCCATTTTCGCTCGTTAGCACACATATATACTCACCACCATCCACCTGCCCTACATCCACCTCGCATATATGCACCTCTCCTCTACGCTGGCCTTCCCTTATTCCCTTCCATGCTTGGGTTGCTTACTGTGTTAAATACGTATTGACGGTTTTCTTATTTTAATAGCACAACCACGCTGAGCTCCGGAACCGCATAGCAGCTTTCCAATCTGCCCTCTTCGAGTCTCCGTTGTCATCGCAGGAGCACGCGCACGCGCAGCCTACGACATCTGCCCCCGCCCCCGCCTCCGAGACTGCTACCAGTACTCCGAATCTGAATAAGCTGGCCGAGCATGTCGACGTCGATGTCGATGGCAATGTTCAGGGTGTCATCGATCCCAATCCCACGGCAACGATGTCAATGGCAGCGTCGCAGACTCCAGGACCATTTACTACGAGGTCGACTTCGAGTGGCGTAAACCAGCGCAAGGCTACCGTCGAAATCCGAAATAACATGGAAAAGGACAGGGGCACGAACAAGGGCAAAGGAGATAGGAATAAGCAGAAAGGCGATCGAGGACGAGCACCCGTGGTGGTATCACCCTCCGTCGAAGGGCTCGACTCGAGCATCGTCATTGACCCGCGCAGGATGCACATGACGTTAGGTGTGATGGCGCTCAGTCTCGATCCTCCAGGGAATGAGGATGGGGGTGGAGGTGGAGGTGACAACGGGAACGGGAACTGGAACGGGCGGGAGAAATGGAATGGGAACGGGAACGGGAAGGAAAGTGCCCCCACCGGTGGTCGAGGTGGCCGAGGCGAACAAGGAGGGAACGTATCGAACGTGTGGCCAGCTTCAAACACGAACCCAACCTCGACGCCAACTCCAGCGGTGGTACATGGATGTAGGACTGATAATGAGGATCCCACGTCTAAGCCTGTGCCTGCGCTCAACGAAAAGACCCATCTCCCGAATCCAAATACCAATTCCAATTCTGTTCCAGCCCACCGCACACTAAGACAGTCGCCAGCGCATTAACCCTCCTTTCCTCGTTCAAACCGCGTATCTGCACGATTCTGGGGGGCGGCAAAGGCGTTGTGGTGCCGCTGGAGGTTATGGATGTGCTTAAGACGGCGAGGATGCCTAGGCCTGTACCTAACATTACCCCTCACCGGACAGGGGCGGGGTTTCCGGGCAGTGTTTCAGAGGGTAGGAGGTCTGGGGTGATGAGTGCGGGTGCGGGTGCGGGTGCGGGTGTGATGAGTGCGGGTGCGGGTGCGGGTGCGGGTGGTGGAGGGGTGGAGGCGAAGGGTGGAGGTGGCAGAGTGGAAGCCAAGCAGCTACAGGAAAGGGAGAAGGAGAGAGAGAAGGAGAGGGTGGGCGCAAGCGTGCTATACATCGGCCCGCGGGATATGAAAACGCAGGTGATGGCGGGGGCGGGGGTGGGGGGGAAGTTCATATCTGCGGAAGGAGAGAGCGATGAATATGGAGAGCGACGAAAGTTGATGGAAATTTGCTGTACGCCCCTTCTCCAATGATCCGCGTCTTGCCAGTGATGATTTCTTACTGAAGTTCTGCCTTTCTTTCCCTTTTCTATTCTCGGTTGTGGATACTCGAATACCTCGAATACCTCGAATACCTCGAACATCGAACTTGCAAAAAAAAATAAAGCGCTCGTCAACACGACATTCAAAGAAGCGGGGTATCTCACGGACACCCGTCCTCTGAAGGTAACACTCGTACTTCCTCTCCCTTCACAGTTCCGTTATTCATCGAGTCATGCAACCCGCAAAGCTTCATTGCACCATCTTAAACGCGAGCCATCGAAGACCAAGTAGGCGGACCCCGTTTTGTTATACGGATATTTTGGAGTCGCGGGATGTGATGGGGGTGTTGGTGGCGGGCGATGCAGATGTGCATATACTACAGAGTGCAGGCACTAGCACGTCGGCGTCGCTGGGAGAGACGTCTGCAGCTGCATTGGTGCAGGACGGGGCAGGGGAAAGGGATGGCTGGGATCCTGGGCATTCAGGCGGAAATTTGGACAATCCGCAGAAGATATTGCTTATGCCTAAATACCGACGCCCTGTGCAAGTCCCACCTCCTATCGGCATCAACCTGGGCGCGTATCGCGTCGGCGAGATCCGGCTCTGGGAGACGGGCAGTCGGAGCCCGGATGGTGGGTATGTAAGTTGTGGGGGCGTTGTTCTGGAATAGAATGCACCTCAGGATCAGGGATGTCTGGCATCCGGACAGATATTATATTATGATTCCAACTTCCCTCTTTTCTATATTGAAAATGTATACTCTCATCGTGTGGAACAACCTCTAGTTCTAGCGGAGACGAGGCCGTAACAGAGCACAGTGAGTCCAAGAGACGATGATCGTATACCAGAGGGATTAGATTCAAGCATACCACCAGCACGTTGTAGTATAGATATCCTGCCTATATCCACAGATTGCGTAGCTTCTGGATTTGCAGTGTGTCCGTAGTGTCTACGGGCAGAGATGATAGCACAAATGGCCATATATTGATCACTGTTACAAAACAAAGTACGTGTCCCGGGTGCAGAAGATTGGAGAAGCGCTTCGAGACTTGTTAGCTTGAGAAGATGTCAATCTATCCCAAAGTGATTGGGAGTGAGTCGTGTCGGGGACGTCGCTTAGATCACAGTCCAAGATTGGATAAAACAAGAGTCAAAGGGAGCTGAGAGAGAAATTCAGCGACGTCGACCAAGCTGTATTTATGCAATGTTCAAACAATGATGCATCAGTAATCACAAAACTTTCGGTAATTTGCTATTTAAGCCTTATGAAGCGTAGTGATAATGTCCTGTATTCCGTTGAGAAAGGATGTATCCAAGGTTTTGAATAAAGCCACTTACGGATACGATGGGGCCCATGACATTAGCCACATTAGGAGCAGAGACAGCGCACTTCAGTCTTCTAATGAATCTATATAATGCATAGGGGAAATTCAACAGACCAGACATGATCAGTACATGTGTACACGATAGCGCTTAGTTCGTGCTTATTTCAGACATGTGCAAAGTTTAAGTAGTCGTTGTCATTCAAATACTAAGGATATATGACATTGTAGAAATATAGAAAGAAGAAAAGAGATATCATAATCGTTAAAAGTCGTGAAACGCGGACAAAGGCGGTAAGAGGCAGGGTAAGAGAAAGCAGGAGGGAGGAAAAGAAATAGGGAGGCAGCACCCCATAGGTTATACATGTGACAAATAGCTATCACTCCTTGTTTTTACCTTCGGAAGAGTCGTCCGTCTTCGCAAGCTTTGCTTGAGACTTTTCCTCGCCCTCAGCCTGTCGTGGATCCACAGTGTCATCGTCCGTGCGCCCTCGCTTCTTTCGTCCCGGCGCCACCAACTCTTCCTTCATGGTATCGGTGGCCTTGCGATTAATTAAGGGAATCGCTGACCAGGCCGAGGCAGTGGTCTTCATAACATTGAATAAATCGGCAACGTCCCCGTGAATTTCCGCATAATGTTCGGGTTTGAGATGGTTGCCATCACCTACACGCTGCGTACCGTCTACACTCAGAGCATATCTGATAGCTTCTATGGTAGAAGCGAGACTTCTTGGCATGTTGCATGTCGATGGCGGCATGAAACTTTTAAGTAGATGGAGAATGCTTTCAGTCGTGAAACACTCGATTCTGGCTGTAGTGGGTACCATCTCGTTGACAAAAACCGTCCTGCCGTACGCAAATGCAGCGTCCGAATCGATGCGGCAGGTCACAGTCCATAGAAGAATCCACCATAGCGACTCGAGATCATGCTGAAAGTTGTGGACAACTGCTCGAGTAGGGCCCTGTGTTAAGAACGTAGATGCCCTCTCCTCTGCCATATCCACCATGTCGAAAGCACTCTTGCGCTTTCGCACTACTTTCATTTTTCTGATCGTATCGGCGCTGTAGAGGTAGTACTTAAGCATAACTTCGAGCGGCATGAAGTAAGGAGTTCCCTATCACAACGTAGATCAAAAACGGATTACCATTCAGTAGGTGATTGTGGACAACGTACAGTTTTGGGATCAGCGGCGGCTTCATAATCATCTGGAAGTGGGAATTTCTTTGCGTATTCGAGATCCGAAAGTTTGACCTTCCACGGCTCTTGATCGTTGTCTAAATTGCCCCGGTAGGCCATAATATTTCCCGAACTGATGTCGCGGTGAACCCACCCAGCACAGTAGAGCAGTTGGAGCGCTAAAAACTTGATATCAGGATAAAACTGATTAAACGGCAGCCATCGACGTACGAATGAGTGCTTGGTGCAGAACATAGACAACCTCACCAAGGGTCCCGAGTCTGCCGACAGTCTTGCAGACCTCTTGGAACACAACACGGTAGTGCTTCTTGATTTCGAAGGTACGAGGATTTACCAGAACTTCGATTTTGTTCGGATATAAGGGATGCGTGCCCTCGTTGTTACTACGACTGTCACTGAAAGCGGAATTGGTGCCAGATCCAATTCTGGGAGTGTGTTTCTTGGGATCAGGAACCTGGAGCAATCCCTTCTTTATCACGGCTCCAGCAGGGTAGTCTGTCGTGGTTGTGCCAGCATGATCGCTCAATATTCCAAGGAAATACTGCCTGTATCCTTTGTCCTTGACCAATTGTTTGTGGTCGTCCTGCAGCTTCCTCATCTGCTCTCGTTCCGTAGGTGCTTTCCAAAACTTTTCGATGTCGTTGAAAATGGCATTCTGGATTTCTTTTTCAGTCAATGCCGACTGTTCAAGCCAAACGTCCTTGAGAACGAGGGGTTCGCCGACAGCCTCCCCTTTGTCATCTAGCTTGTTGACTTTGTAGACACGAGCCATACGTCCAGTGATGTTGTTTGAGCGGTACTCAGAGAGTGTGTCGATAGTGCGGAAACACTGAAATTGATCGGTGATCACCGGGTTGGGTATCTTGAACGTGTATAGGCCATCTTTCTCGCGTGTCACCATTGGGTCGTAGCCCAACTCTTCGTCCGTAGCAAACAAAAATGCAGCTAGAACCCTTATCAGTGCCTTCGGGTTCTTTCAAAAAGAAAAATCAGCAAACTTTCTCCACATATTATGACAAGGTACAAACTTGGATGAAGCTGAAACGCTCTGAAACGGCGGAGTGCGATCGAGAATGATACCAGAGAGTTACCTCGTCGGATTCTACCGTTATCTTGAAATTGACATCAATTTAAATGTTGCTCTTAAATCAATAAAAATTGGAAGACGTACCCCGAATGTGAACATACGGCGAACGTCGTCGTTCATAATCTGAACGTTGGCAGAGACAGCCTGCACTGCGTTCTAAATAGATAGTAAATGGTAACTACGTGACAAAAGGTTTGGACCATGACAACCGTAAAGCGACTTACCTCGCGCTTTTTCCCAGTTGAAAGCTTCTGTTCTATGACCACCGCGATGTCTGTCGTCCTTAAATCTTCAGCCTCTTCGCAAGGCCGAAGGAAAGCGGCGTCGATCCTGTTGTCGGAACCAAGAATGTCCGAGGCTATACCCTTGTTCGGCATGTTACGATAATTGCACTGGTTGCGCTGGCGGGTCTCTTGTGGATGTGTAATATTTCCAATAGCTTGAGCTATGTCAACCCATGGTTTAAAAGCGACGATCTCGCTCCCATGAGTCGACCTCTTAATAGCAGGCTTAGGATAGTGACGGAACCGATACTGTTCCTCATGGCCCACTAAGATAGAAGGCTTGGACTTTGCGCCGCTGCGAATTTGTTGCCCATCTAGAGAATCTGAGACTGGTGGTATGTTCTGAAGCAGATTATCCACAAAATACTTCGTCTCTCCCTCGTCGGGGGCGAAAGGAAGGTAGGTTTTGAGGAAATTGTCGACAGGGCAACTCACAAATTTGCCGTCCATCTCTATGGCAATTTGAGAGCGCAGCTGCGTGAGAACAGTATCACCTCCGAAAGATCTTTGACTACGAGGTGTATCAGGAATTCTGGTAAGGTGATTAGATTTGGCAGCGGTGGAGTTTGACGATCAACAAGGTATACAGCTTACAGGAGAGATGTAGGGACAGCACTGCCAATAGCGAGCGTGAGCTGGTAATGAATGGAAGCATGGACGAAAGCAGGATCTTACCTAGAGGTGACGTTGTTCGCCATTTGGTGTTATAGAAGTGAAGACCTTAGAAATATTGGTATTCTGAAAAGCTTGGCAGTGCCATCCGGGACGCGTTCAATCGGATGCACGTGGGGGTGTCAATAAATTCCCACGAACTGACCATTGTTCCAGTCGGTCCGGCCATGCTGCACTACGGCCAAATCTGGTGTAATGACTAAGGCCAGTACCTTCACGTTCATTGTCTCTCATACAGGGTAGACCAGCTGTCCGCAGGTGGTCATTATCCCGCATGCTCGTAACTTTCGTCAAGTTCTAGAATGGTCCCATTCGGCTATCTTTCCTCCGTCACCTTCTCACCCAAAAAAGCAAAACAACTGCCGGTCCTCATTATCGACAATGGCCCAAAATACATAGTTGGCGTCTTTAAGAAATAAAGTCGCTCGAAATACATTGTTTTATTTGTTAATAATTAAGCGCCGATTTACTGACAATACACTATCTTGATTGAACAGATTCTAAGCCCTCTGTAGATGACCAGACATTCACCTATTTGGCCAGGAAGCACCTTCCATAAATTGGCATCCAGACTCAATCCATCGGGATTTACCGCACAATGAGTAAAAAGTATGAGAAGACCACTAAACATGATCGCTACTCCAGGCCCGAGAATGTGCTGCACCCAATGTCAAGCTTAACAATCATACAAGCCAGATTAGGTTGATTGTAATTTCTCAGTCGTCAGATTGATTGACGCGTCGATTTAAGTGATTATTTCCCTTCCTCTGTATCCTACGCCTCTTCCGACATACGGTTTAATGATACAGAACATGTGCTCTAGCCTTTCGCCATTTCTCTGAGTTATTTCATTTTCTCTGTGATGGGTCTACAGTCCTCCAAGCATGGCTTGTCCGATAGCTGCGTCGCAGAAAAAATTGGCCAAGCTAAAGTAAAAAAACGCAATTGTAACTGCGTGCCTACTGCACAAGAAACAGACCCGAAATGGTCATAGAAATGAGACGGAACTAGACTGTGATGGGGGAAGGAACTGCGTGAAATTAGAATTGCACTAACAATGTCAGCGGCGGTATCAAATTTCCATAAGCGTGAATGCTGTACCGTGAGTTTAAGACGCGGGTAGTGAGATTCAGGAAGTTTGTAACACTCTACCAAGACTGAGGATCAGGAGTTGACTGGGTGTGTACTCGGTTCATCGTATCTTTTGGGATGCTGTAAGAATATTATACAAAGATGCTTTCAAGTTTAGACAGTCAACTAGTAAGTGATTTTCGTTTCTTGAAATCGACATTATGTTTATTTTGTATCCGCGTGGTGGTCGAGAATACTGCCGCTTGCATGTTTGACCCCTGTCGCTGAACGCGTCGAGTGAATGATTCACGTGATTGATGGTCATCCGGAAAGTACGTCGCTGCCAACAGAAGGGTTGAGTCGCTCCGACGTTTCTTACAACATACAATCTATTCATATCTTCAAACCCGCCGAGAGAGCTGTTCTGCCTCGAGTAGTAGCTCTCGACCTACCGCAACGCTGCTTCTGGCACCGTGCACGCGCACGCGCTTTCGCTTTGTCCGAGCAACGTTAGAGACGGGACAATTTGGTGTTAGGGGGCGTGCACCGTCGTCGTATGTCTTCTTTCGCATCTTGTGCTTTAGTCGCTAGCAGTGGAAGTAGCGTGCGTGCGTGTTGTGTTCTGCGTATGACTTGAGAGGAAGAAGAGGTGAGAGTGTTAATCCGTCCTGGTGCCTCAACCCCGTTCATTCGCAGCTGTCGTTTCCCCGGCAAAACTTTGCTGGAGATGAGATGCAATGCGGAGTGTGATGCGTTGAGACATCATGGCGTTGACGCTCTGATATTCCTTCTTTCTTCTGGTCCGTTATGCGATCTGCATTTATAGCATGCTATGTCGCACATTCATCTTATTTCCACTCTCCCATCGATAATCTATAGGAGAGACAAAGTTGGGATCTGAGAACAGATATTGTTCCTGTCATTCCATTTCTCTCAACCTATTGCTTCCTTGCTTTCCTTTCCTTCCGAAATGTTCTTCCTTACATCATCACACTATGCATTATCGTCATCTGCGCTGACATACATCCACACACCTATTCCTTTCTTTCGAGCAGGATGGGTACGAGTATGATTCCGAGCCTGTACACCCCTTCCACCCCTCCTACTGTAGCAAGCCAGACCCGGACCGAAGACTCAACTCCAATTTCGGGGTCTCGAGGATCGACATCCACTGACATGACGAGGGGCGAGGGAGACGGCGGGACGCTCGATGGATTAGGTCGGGAAATTGTCCGTGGTGGATATGGTGCGATACCCAACCGCGGTCGGTGTCGTGCCCGTGGTCGAGGTCGAGGTCGTAGAGGAGGAAGAGGGGAAGGCAGCGATACAGACCTTAGTGCTGGTGCTGCCCGATCTAATGTCTCTGGAAGCACAGACAGCCCGGCCCCTGGAACGTCACAGTCAGCTTCGACTCCGACACAGCGCCACGGCTGGAGGATGCCAGAAATCGCGCGTACGCGTCCAACGCACTGTAAGTATAAATCCCAGCTGCTATGTATATATGCGTGTTTTGATTTTGAATCGCTCGCTCGTGTTGGATACCCATCTCCCGCTCCCGTTTTGACGATTTGATTCTTCTATTTGTCGTACCCTACCACAGGACACGATTGTTGTTGGACTATATATGCGCATGCGACCCTGCCCCGCCAGTCCTTGCTCTCCCTCTCGTAAGTCACACCCTCATCCTCACTCTCATTTCCGTCCCATTCCGATCTCATTCCAATTTTTGCTCATCCCTCACACATATTCGCGCATATACTCACTAATGCTCATCGACATCCGTCCACCCCGCATATATACACCTCTCCCCAACGCTTACCCTTCATTATTCATTTTTTAACCTTTGTTCCCATCCCATTCCCATTTTCGCTCGACAACACTCATATATAATCACTACCATCCACCTACCACGCTGGCATTTTCTTCCTTCCGCGCTTGGATTTCTTAATGACTTACATACATACTGACATATTCTTATTTTAACAGCAAAACCACGCTGAGCTCCGGGGGCCGCATAGCAGCTTTCCAATCAGCCCTCTTCGAGTCTCCGTCGTCATCGCAGAAGCACAACCACGCGCAGCCTATGACATCCGCCCCCGCCCGGCTCCCGCTCCCGCCACCAAGACTGCTATTGATGTTCTGAATCTGAATAAGTTGCCCGAGCACTTCGATGTCGATGTTGATGTTCAAGGTGTCGTCGATCCCAATCCCATGGAAACGATGTCAATGGCAGCGCCACGGGCTCCAGGACCATCTACTACGATTTCGACTTCTACTTCGAGTGGCGTAAACCAGAACAGAGCCACCATCGAGACCAGAAATGACCAGGCAAAGGACAAGGGCGCGAACAAGGGCAAAGGGAATGGGAATGGTAAAAATGGAAATCGAGGACGAGCACCTGCTGTGATATCCCCCTCCGTCGAAGGACTTGACTGGAGCATTGTCATCGACCCGCGCAGGATGCACATGACATTGGGGGTGATGGCCCTCAGTCTCGATCCTCTAGGGAATGAGGATGGGAGTGGAGGTGGAGGTGACAACGGGACCAGGAACTAGCGAGGGAAGGGGAAGGGGAAGGGGAAGGACAATACCCCGATGCCTGGGCTTGTACCTAACTTTACCCCTCATCGGGTGGGGGCGGAGTTTTCGGGCAGTGTTTTAGAGGGTAGACTGTCCGGGGTGATGAGTGCGGGTGCGGGTGGTGGAGGGGTGGATGTGAAGGGTGGAGGCGGCGGGGTGGAAACCAACCGACGACAGGAAAAAGAGAAGGAGAGGGTGGGCGCTGGAGTGCTGTACATCGGCCCGCGGGATGTGAAAGCACAAGCGGGGGCGGGGGTTAAGTCCATATCGGAGGAAGAAAGGGAACACGATGAAGATGGAGAACGACGAAAGTTGATGGAAATTTGCTGTACGTCCGCTCTACAATGATCCACGTCTTGCCAGTTAAGATTTCGTCGAGGAACTTACTGACGTTTTGGCTTTTGTTCCCTTTTCGATTCTCGGTTTTTTATCTATGCGTATTCTCGAACACTTCGAACATCTAACATCGAACTTGAAAAAAATACAGCGCTCGTCAACACAACATTCAAAGAAACGGGATATCTCACAGACACCCGTCCGCTGAAGGTAACTCTCGTACCTCCTCTCCCTTCGCAATTCTTTTGTTCATCGAATCATGTATCCCGCAAAGCTTCATTGCACCATCTTAAACGCGAGCCATCGAAAGTCAAGCAGACGGATCTTGTTTTGTTATACGGATATTTTGGAGTCGCGCGATGCAATGAGGGTGTTGGGGGCTGGCGATACGGATGTGCACATACTACAGACTGTAGGCATTAGCTCCTCGGCGTCTCTGGGAGAGACGTCTGCAGCTTCATTGGCACAGGATGGGGCAGGAGCAAGGGATGGCCGGGATCTTGGACATCCGGGCGGAAAATTGGACAGTCTGCAGAAAAAATTACTTACGCTTAAATACCGACGCCCTGTACAAGTCCCACTTCCTATCGGCACTAACCTGGGCGCCTACCGCGTCGACGAAATTCAGCTCTGGGAAATGGGCAGCTGGGGCACGGATGATGAGTATGTTGGTTGTGGGGGCGTTGTTCTGGAGTAGAATGTGCCTCAGCATACCACCAGCACATTGTAGCATAGATATCCTGCCAATGTTCAGACTGCATAGCTTCTGAATTTGCAGTGCGTCTGCAGTGTCCACGGGCAGAGATGATAACATAGATGACTATATATTGATCACTGTTACAAAGCAAAGTACATGTTCCGGGTGAGGAAGATTGGAGAAGCACCCCGAATTTGTGACCACGGAAATTGTTGATATTAAAAAGACAAACGGATAATCAATGTGAAATCTTGTGCGTATACTCAAGGCCTGGTGCTTGCAAGAAATCCGAGAAGCATACAGCAGAGTTCATCGACATCCATACCAAGTTTCGTACTTCGAGTCCTTCGGAACGCTGCTATTTCGAGAAAAAGTGTCCATTGCCCGACACCAAGAACTAAATCATATTCAAAACGTCGTCTGACTGTGATTACCACTAGGGTACGGATTGTCTGAAAGAGAATCAGGACCGTATATCGGATCAGGATACTGGACGCTATTTACTGAAGCCGTTAATGACGCCAGGACCGGGTTCATTGTCTCGGCCAAGGGCGGTGCAATCTCCACCATCTCAATCTTATCCTCCTTCAATAACGAAAGCGAACTCATAGGCGACCGCTGATTCGGAGGCTTGCCATGCTCCATGATGTCAATAGTAGAATTTAACGACTGGAAGAAATCAATACGCGTCGCCGACGTCTGCTGTTCAGGCGATGCCGTGAGACATGATGAGTCCGGACTTGAGTATGCTTCGAGTGAATGTGAATGGACCTTCTCCGGTGTCCGTGTGTCGATGGAAATGGCCGTGCTGGAAGAAGCGGCTACCGACGAGTCGGTACGCGGACCCATCTCATAATTTGCAGAGTAAGAAGGAAGCGAACCATGCGTAGCCGTAGAGATAGAGGGCCGTACTGCAGGGTTCCTTGGGAAATACCTCGAAATCGGCAATGGCAGGTGGTTCATTAGTGACATTCCAACTGTTGGAGTTGCAGGTGTCACCGGCTCCACAGACGCAGGACGCCACTTCTCCCACCAAATCCGCGTGAACAGTGAAGCCTCCGAGTCCTTACAGTTCGTGTCGTGTTTTCCCTCCAGGAACGACCACCATTCCGCCGAGAACCTTTGGACGCTTCCAAAGCGATCTCTGCCGTTAAGTTTGCGTCTACTACAAGCGTCTTCGCTTTCGAGGGTGTTGTTCTTATACACGAGCATGACCGACATAGTCGCCTCCAGTGCAGCCACAGCCGCCTCGTCCATACACGGTCCACGCTGCAGCAGCAGCGCATTAAGCCGCCTGACATATATCGCCGTGAGGTACAGAAGGTATACCGGGTTGACAGGTTGACGATGCCTCGTAGACTGAGAGGTACTCAGAGACGAGGATATTTGGGCCATAATATTCTGGAATATCTTGATCGCTTTGGCACGATCATTGTCAGAGTATTTCGAGAGATTGAGGGTTGTCATAATACGGAATGTGTCCCAGGCAGCCTTCTCCAAGAACTCGGCGGTATCACGATGGGCGAGGAGACAGTTAGAGGAGACAGTGTAGTACGAATCAGCAGCGCCTTGGAAGAAAGTTTTCAGCACGTGACTGTACTGTTGGAAAATTGGAACTGCAAATGGGCACATTTTATTTCAATTAAACGGCACCAAGAAAAGAAAAGAAAATAGACATACCTGAGATGTCGTTTTTCAAGGTCCTAAAACGATGCTGATCGAACAGGCTTCCTTTGAGATATGGAGGGAACGACTCCCGGTGGTCATGCTCAATATGATACCACCGAGAATAGAAAGCATTCGCCAGTCGCAGTCCCAGCTCTACGCGATGATGGTAGAAGTCCTTTGCATAGTAATAGTTCGAAAGTCTATCAGTGAACATAAACATATTCTGATGGTGCAGGATCGAAATGTAGCTATGGAATTCCATTCGCAGTTTGACTTTGCCGAAGTTAATGTTCGGGAGATTATGTGGGTTGACGGCGTTGGCTCCCTGAGGGCGCACCAGGGACTGGAGAAATTGATTCCGTCGCACGATCAACTGGAAAGTCGCATCAAGTTCATTTCGCTCAACCACTCTGCGCTGGGGATGGCTGCTCGGCGTAAACGGTGTTGACAATTCATGAAAGCAATGATACGCCGCCGCCAGAACATCAGGCGCGACCCTCAGCCCATCAACAACATCTCTAAATGTCTTCGAAATATCGAGTAATGGAGGAAGGCGATGCTGCGAGAGGAATTTATGATATCCATCCATCTCAGAGCACACGCAGGCTTGTCGGACCGATAGCCAGCATAAATCGATTTCGGCCCACGTTTTCTTCGACCAGGTGTTGGACAGATAGGATAACGCATGTTGGTTCTCGGTGTTCAGTTTAGACAGCGATCGCAACCACCTGCCTATGGTGAGGAATCGCTTGGAGCGACGAGTCAGGAAGTCGGAGGTGAAGTAACAGATGGCGTGGAAGA
>JANCIO010000409.1:0-24786 GCA_027604855.1 Psilocybe subaeruginosa | reverse complement strand
CCAAATAAAATTCCGGTCGGAACCGGTCGGATTCCGACCGGTTCCGATCGGTACCTGTGGGGGAGTGTAAAGACCTCTCCGGGACTGACCAAGTCACTGAAACCGTAGGTTTGTGATAGACCACGTTTGCGCCAATCGGCCGAAGAGTATCTTCCGCTTTAATTGTCTGATTCACATATACAGGACCATATATTCACTTCTACACCGCACGAACCTTGAACCAGCGATTACCATTCAGACCGAAAGCTGCTGGCTGAAGGCGGAGGCGCTCGGTCCTCTCTTCTCCTCTCTCTTCAAAGTCGCATCAAGGTTACTTGTATCACATGCGTGAATATTCAATCACTGAAACAATACATTCTTTCAAATAAATTGAACATAATTGCTCAAAATATTCAATACCGTAATCTCGTGTTAACTATGTGTGTATGTATGTATGTATTTTATCTACAGTATCAGCACCAGTACAAAAACAAAAGATTGTCTCATTTCTCGTCTCATCGATTGCCTGCTTGCCTGCATGTAAAGATGTGGGTGTGGGGTTGTTCTTAATAATATCATAGTCGTCGTGTTCCCTGCAGCCAAATCGGCGTCGGTCCTAGCTTCTGGAGGAGATCATCGCCTCACCAAGAGTTAAAAGCAGGCGTAGGAGACGAGAGAGAACACGATAAATAGATAGGATGGTGCATGGCTTGCGTGGGGTGGAATAATTGTCCTGATATCCGGATCATGTGTAGCGCGTAGCGTGTAAGCCGAGGCGTAGATAAAGGGTAGGTGGGAATTCGGGAAGGAACCATAAGAAGCCCCACGGCGCCCTCGAATGTAACGATATGCAAACGGCGGGATCTCTAGTGTGTGGTGAGTGGGTGCCGTGCGGGGGTTAAGTTAAGCATGAGGATGCAGGTGCGGACGCTGCGTTAAACGCATGGGTGTGGGCTATAGGTGTCTTTGGCGTCGTTAAGACATCGAGACATCGATAAGGCATCCTTCAGTAGAGAGGGATGATTGCAGTCGGTTTATTCATTTGGTATTTCCTTGTATTTTCGTGTTTTCGGGTAGCATACTAGAATCCAAATCCATAAAGCAAATATCAAATTACAATTGCAAACTGGTCACCAGTCAGCAAGAAAAAGGGAGTAATCACGAAGCACCCCCTGCACTCGACTCAAACTCCGTCCATAGAGCGGTTGTGGAGGAGGAGCACAGGAGATATCATCGCTTTTAATGAGTACCTGGGCACGCGTGTAGTAGAACGAAGTGAGAATAATAAGTGCAACAACACAAAGCGTGCGCGTTCAAAACCTAATCCCAACCTCCAATCCGAACGACTTGAGAAGCCAAAAAAAAAAAACCACTGCAGGTGCAGGCAGCAGCAGCACGGTGCGATAGCATACAATTCAGAAGCCCGGGCGCATGGGCACACACACACAATCGACTCGGACGTCAAATCAAAGTAGAAGATTGCAATAATGATGAATAGGGGAAAGGAAAGAGTTTGGAGGAATCGATGGAGGAATGGACGGTGTGCTGCAGCGCGTATGATGCTTTCGGTGCGGTATTGGTGGGTTGGGATGTGAACAAGAAAACAGAAGTGAAGTTGAAGTTAAAGTTGAGGTTGGAGTTGCAGGATAAATTGTGAAAGGGAAGGTAAAAGTGCGAAGAAAATGGAAGGGTGTCATATGAAAATGAAAAATCGGGGTTTGAGAACACAGTGAAAGTGCAGAGGGAGGGGTGGGAAGTCGGAGGCGGGTGCACGATGCGAACATGAACCTAAAGAAACAAATCAAACGCCACACATCATAAATTACAATGCGCGCACCAATTCACGTCACCCTCCAATCAATAATCCATCCCAGCATGCCAATCCACAACCGACGGCGGGTCATACTCCTCTTCCATCTCCCGCACAAGGATCAGATAACGGAGCGGACTTGTGGGCATTTAACGAAGACGATGCCGACGAAGGAATGGATGGAGAGGATGAAGAAGGGGGCTTAACTGCAACAGGCGTAGTGATGCGCGAGGGCTTTGGCTACAGCCTTCAGTTGGGTTCTATAAAGGACTCGTTGTGACTTGGGTCCGGGTCGCTTCGGGTCACCGAACATGCTGGCAAATGATTAGGTCATTTTGTATCTTCTGTAGTCCATCTTTGCTGCGTTCCTTCATTCCTGGTTCTTTGTTTTACACCTGTCCTCATATCGCTCAGACAATCCTCTTGGTCGCTCACCGCCTTCCGCACCCCCATTCCTCCTCCATCTCTCCCTTTTGGTGCTCACCCATCTCGTCCAGCCCTTCATACCTATACTATCAGAAATTTCCTCACCGATCGCAAAGTATGTTTCCTTTTTTTAAACACCACACAACACGTACTGACCCTCATCACAATGTGCAAATATGTGGCTGTGGGTGGTCGTCATCATGTATTAAATGTTCTTAATTAATAATATTGTCGTCGTGTACCCCTCCAGCCACCGCGCCACCCCGGGCCCCCATTCCCAATGAGATCGTCACCTCCCCAATAACGAACAAACGCAAAAAAGGAAGGTGAGGGAGAGACATGTGGGGTACATGTGCATGGCTTGCATGCTGTGAAAATTGTCGTGATGTCCAGATCGTCGGGATATTCGAGCGTCGAGCGTCGTAGGCCATGCGCGTAGCGCGTAAAATGAGGCAGATCCACAGCGCAAATGCAAACCGAAAACCCGAACGGCGGGGATCTTTAGTTGGGTGGGGTGTTGTATGTGTGGGATATGTAGGGAGTGGCTGCCGCTACCGTGTCAAGCGCATGAATACAGGTGTGTGAGTGGGCATGGGGTGCACTCGAAACATCGCCGGGTCAGCAGGGAGGGAGTTGCACTCGCTTTATTTGCCCGATATGTCTTTCTTCTTTCCTATTTTTCGAGCGGCGTACTAGAATCTATAAATCAGATCACAATCACAGAAGAGCAAGCTATCAAGCCAAGGAAGCACAACGGCACTCTACTCAAACTCCGTCCGCAGAACAGTTATGAAGGAGAGCAGGGGATATCATAGCTTTTACTCAGCACTCGGACTCGCCAATTGCATGTGGTGGTAGAACGAAAAAAAGTTGTGATAAGAAATAAAAATAAAACCACACATGAGCAAAGGGACGCATGAAAACTACACTAAGTAGAACGGCTCTTGAAGCTGAAAGATCCAGCAAACATTGAAACAATCGACTTGACGCCAAATCAAGGCGGGGGATATATAGGGGAATAGGGGAATTGAATTCGGACCTGGCTTCTAATCCAGTCCGCTCCAGCGTTCCATGCTTTGCTGCGTGCGGTATTTGGGATTTAAAAAGTAAGGGCGGTTGAGGATAAATGATCCAAGGTAGAAGTGCGAACAAAAGACGGAAGTTGAAAGCTGAAAAGAGGATTGAAAAGTGGGGGTGGAGAACAAAGTGAAAGCGCAGATAGAGGGCAAGAAATCGGAGGCAGGTGTCGGAAAGGGCATGATAAAGGGAAAGGGGCTGATGATAGGAATAGATAGGCGGGAGTATGGACGATGCGAGCGTGAACGTGAACCTAAAGAAGCAAATTAAACACCAAAACATTTAAATTCCATCCCTATTCATAAATTACAACGCACGCACCAATGCACACCCTCCAATCAACAATGCATCCCAGCATACCAATCCACAACCGAGGGCGGGTCATACTCCTTCGTTTCCTGCACGCACCCTTCTTCTCCCTCTTTAGCAGCCCACGCACACGTTCGCAATCCACTCCTCATACCCCTACCGTGTCCCTCTTCCCGCTAACACCATAACCACTGGAACCGATGCCGCTGAACCCCTTGCGCGCAGGCGCCATGTGGTGCTTTATGAGTAAGAATACAACCATGTACGATATGGGCAGGACGGCGCGGTGCTGGCGTGCAGATTTGTGTGCAGGCATGGGCTCCGAGCAGAGTGGTGGATGGGAGGATCGGATAGGGTGGGAGGGTACCTGGCCGTCATCAAGGGAGGGATGGAGCGGGGACGTGCATGGGAGAGGGATCTTGCAGCGCGAGCTCGATCCTGTGCATCTTGCGCTCGACTTCGTCCAACATCCACCTAAACGTCGTCGTCGTCTTCGACGAGGAAGCGGCCAATGCGACTCGAGGTCTGATCCGATGAACCAGCGACGCAGATGCAAGGTCCACGGTGATACTTCATATCCGAGGCTGCCCTCGCAGTCGAAGGGGCATTAATCACAAAATTGACATCGTTATCCCTGTAGAACAGACGCACCGGGATCAGACATCGGTGTTGGACTCGTGGACCTGCTTGTAGCGGCTGAGGACGCCGCAGAGGCAGCGGCAGTGGCGCGCCTCATCTCGACTCTGTACCACTTCTCGAAGCCGATCATGCATAGAGGTAGGCGAGCACTTTGACGTCCGAGGATGCGATGCGCTGGCGGCGCGGCGGGTGCAACTACTACTAGGGGTAGGCATTTGATGAAGACGAAGACGAAGGACGTGGGGGAGAGGAAGAAGACAGCATAACCACGACGGGCGTAGGGATGCGCGATGGCTTTGGCTTGAGCGGGTCCGCGGGAGCTGGTGGACCTTAGCAGAGAAAGGTCAGGGCTAGGTGCAGCCTTAGCTCATGGGACGGTGTGACGATCCGGTACACTTCTCACACGTTGATTATCGTTCTTCTTTATCTTATCTTTTATTTCGACTTCATTCCATTCCGTCAACCTATACACGAGTTATCCCTCTCCATTCTTTACTATCCTTTTTCATCTGAAACCAATCCTTACCAATAACCCTGAATATGACCTCTTTTATCTAGACCCTTTTTACATAGTCTTAGGACACTATTCTACAGTATAAATACAGGCCATGTTCTAGATACAATCCCCCAGTGAATAACTAGCATTTATACCTGTCTATTCAGTGCTTAAGCCTCACTACCATATACATTCCGTGTGTCAGTACGAAGCTATCGATACTCCCGCAGTCACGATAGTCACTACTGTCACAGACGGCCGAGCGGGACGGAGATGCCGAGTACAACAGCGGCGGTTTGCATCTTGCAGCAATGACGTCAGCACCAGCGAGTGACAAATGGTGCAACAGTTGCTGCTCTGCGGCGTCGGACGTGGGCAAGGACGGGCGTTCCGGGTTCTACTGGTGACCGTACTGTTATTTTTGGTGCTAGTGATGGTACACGCCCGTTTCCGTCGCGCACTGCACGACGACGCCGCTCCTGAGCGCGGGTATTCTGAGTGCCTGCATGCGCTGCGGAAGCGGGGAGACGATGGCCGGGTTGTGGCTCTGGCTCTGTGATGGTGCGGACGGAGTGATAGACGGTTGAGAAGCGGAATCGCTTAAGGAAGCACGCAAAGTTGGCAGCGAAGACAGGTGAGTTGTCAGTTTGCATACACGCTGCTGTTGTGGGCGTGAAGCTTGCTAGCTGATATTGGTGGTAGTAAGCAATAAAACGTGTGGGACCGTGTCAGTAGATGAAGAGAAAGAAGGGTTTGAAGATGAATAAGTGGGCCTCGATGATAGGTAGCGAGGTGGCGAGTGATCTGTGTTGTCCACCAAATCAACTTCTCTTTTCTTTACTTTCACCACCCTCCCTCGTTGAATTCAACATGAGCCGTTATTTTCGAGGTGGTGGTCTACTTGCAGGGGTGTAGGATCAAGATGGCGGTGAAGATCCATAGGTTCCGAGGGCAGCGGGGGACGTACCCGATCATGCTGCAGAGCGCGTTGACAAGCAATGTATTCATTGTGTCGTAGATCCAGATGCTGGCGACTCGGTTCCCTCGGGACTTGTTTGTTAAAGTTTTGGCT
Source organism: Psilocybe subaeruginosa (assembly GCA_027604855.1). Taxonomy (NCBI): domain Eukaryota; kingdom Fungi; phylum Basidiomycota; class Agaricomycetes; order Agaricales; family Agrocybaceae; genus Psilocybe; species Psilocybe subaeruginosa. The sequence continues at coordinate 18,978 of JANCIO010000409.1, read as the reverse complement.
GTTTGGGAGGTTAGTTTTGTGTCTAGATGATGGCATTTTCGCTGATGTGTATCCACCGTTCTCTTGCTACTTGTCCTCCTGCCTTCCCTCGGATCTGCAGCCCCTCGAACACTCCCCACAACTCCGCGCGACAGGCGAGATCGCATACTACATGTCTCCACCGCACACGCTCAAAGAAGCGGTCCTGGACCCGATCCACACGTCGATCTATATTACCTTCATACTCAGCGCGTGTGCGCTGTTCATTAAGACGTGGATTGGGATCTCTGGGAGTGGGCCTCGGGATGTGGCAAAGCAGCTGAAGAATTAGCAGGTGGTGATTTTTTTTCTTCTGTCCCATTTGTCATTTGCATTGGGTTTCTTGTCCCCAATATCACGCTACGCCCACGCCACGCCACCTATGTATCAATCCCATTCATTCCTTTTGTTTTTTTCTCCGCATCTCGCCCCTATTCGTGTTTAACTTTTATTTAACCTGTACGCTAACTCACTCCCCCACCAACCAGGTCATAGCCGACCGCCGCGAAGGCTCGATGTACACGGAGCTCAACGCGTGATCCAGACTGCGGTTGCATTCGGTGGGGCCATCCTCGGTTTGCTCTCAGTGGCAGCGGACCCTTCTGGTGCGATTGGGAGCGACACGGGGATCTTCATGGCTGTTACTATTATTTATAGCTGTGAGTTTTCTTTCCCCTCTTATGGAGAGAGACAGAGGAATGTAGCTGCTGATTTTATTTGGACATTTTTTGGGATGTAGACTGGGAGATGGGCATGCGCGAATCGGGCGGGCCTGAGACGGCTGCGTTTGGTGATCTGCTATAAATAAAATAATCGACATCGACGTCCGACATCGCCTTCTGCACACTCGACTCTGCATACCCTGCTCACTGCCTATATTGGCATACCTTTCCTCCTTCCTTTCCTTTCCCCTTCTTCCTCGTAGAGAGCATACTAAATCGGGCCGTACATGTAATCGTGGTCGTGGTGCGTGCGTGCGGTGCGGTGGGGATTGGGGGAGGATGGTGGATGGCGAGATGGGTTATAATTTATAGTTCCGTTCGCTTGTTCGTTGTCTGTAAACAAAAAGAGTTATTGTTATGTGCCCGGGTATAAGGGGGCGTTTGAACTGTCGTTGCGGGAAGGGGAATGAAAATAGGCAGATGGATGGATGGGATGGGAAGAGGGGCTGGAATTGAGATTGGGGGGAATTCTACGATTAGGTATGTAGAGAATGTGCAGGCGGTGTCTCTTCGTGTTTTATGTGAAATGTTATGTCTTACGGTTATTCCTTATAATTTATTGGGTCCCTTCGAGCTTTGAGAGTACAATTTCAAACAAAAAATTGCTGGGGTTTACGTTTTCGTGAGGTACATAATAAGCAAGTTGGAATGTGTGGGTGCTTCTGGGAAAGAAACACAGATTCGGTCGACACGTCCTGTCAGTTATTTTCGTCACGGCGAGCGTTGTAGCCAAATATTCAGTAAAGGGTGCTTCGTTGCACCATGTTCTTATTTCTTGGCAGAGAACAGACGCTCTTCCTCCCAATTCCGTATATCTTCTCAATCCCATTGATCAACCATTGACAGCCCTGATGTTCTGTTGCCCCCGCCCTTTCTTTAGTTCCCTTTCTCTTGTTCCACTCATCACTTGTTCGGTTTCATCCCACCACGTGTTAAATGGTCTCACTAGGCTTAAGTACTTTCAAAGATTGCTGCTTGGAGACTCGACCCTCACGTAGCAGGCGAGTCAGGCGGGGTAGATCCTTTTATGCTCCAAAACCCCGAAAGCATCGTTATCACTCCGTATGTGCTTCCCTGCGCAATGTTAAGGGTGAGACGTGTATATTTAACCTTAAAATAACAGACAAGCTGTGCAAGTGAGCCACAGCCATTTCAAAACATCGTGCGAGCATGTGGTTACTAGTATGCCATAGCTTCCCCACTTGTTTTAATACCACCACCATCGTGCTTGTCCAGCCGGCCCCTGTCTCTTACCAGACTTCGTTCTCCATTACCCCCACCTAAGAACCAGGAATACAACCGCATTTTATCACCTCAGCTATAATATACCCCAGCCGCTTTTCCAATGTTCAGAACTGCGCACAATGTGATCATAAACGGGGGGACCTTTACGGAGAACAACCAGCAGAATCAAGGGACGCCGTATACCGTCCGTGGGTATGTGCGTTTCCTGACTTTGACTGACATTGCTTACCTCTCAATTCATATTCCTGACAGCAATAGATCGGCTGATCGAGGCAGCATCTCTCGGCGCACTCCATAACTCGGGCGAGCGATTCAACCCTCCCAAATGCCACCCAAACACTCGTACAGCCGTCCTTCAAAAGCTCATGGATTGGTTTATTGGGGTGTTTGGATGGGATACCTTCGTACTTTGGCTGTATGGTCCGGCAGGCGCAGGCAAATCGGCAATCGCACAGACCTTGGCAGAACTATGCGCCGCAAATAATCGCCTTATCGCTAGTTTCTTTTTCTCTAGGTCGGATCCCAGGCGAAATAACGCCACGGCGCTCGTGGCTACTTTGGCGTATCAAATCTCATTGAACATACCGGAATCTCGGGAGATAATCGAGGCCGCTATAGATAAAAATCCAGCTATCTTTCAGCTCAATTTCCAAACACAATTCCAAACACTGATCCTTGACCCTCTTCTTTGCATATCAAGCACCGGGATTTTCAGATCTGGCAAGTCATTTCCAGGTCTGATTATCATCGATGGTCTGGACGAATGCAACGGCGCGGACGTTCAGAACACCATTTTAAACACCATCTCGAAAGCACTGCAACAACATTGCTTGGCTCTTCCCTTCAGAATTCTCGCTGCCAGTCGACTAGAGTATCATCTCACAACATTATTTTCTGTCACCCCTCTACACACTCTGACTTTTCGTCTTGCACTCGACGGCACATACGAACCAGACGAGGACATCAGGTTATATCTGGCAGACTCGTTTTGTGATATACAAAAGACGCACACCATACGCACCCATCTTCCGGATTCATGGCCATCGAAGGAGGACATCGCCGAATTGGTCGCAAAATCATCAGGTCAATTCATCTATGCAGCAACGGTTATCAGATATGTGTCCTCCCCTCGACATAATCCACTTGATCGCCATAAAGTCATTCAAGGCCTCCTTCCGGTCAATGGTGATAGGCCATATGCGCAACTCGATGCTCTATATATCAATATTCTTTCTGAAGTGAAAGATATCAAAGCAGTCTTACAAATTCTAGGGATAGCTAATGCACTGGCCATATTGCTTGATAATAAAGGTGATCGTATTGAACCTCTGGCAGTCGATGATCTGGAGAAGTTTATGCAACTTACCCCGGGCACCGTACAGCTCCTCCTCATTGATCTATTGTCCGTTGTGGATGCTTCAAAGAACTATATGCCCATCAAGTTTCTTCATGCCTCGTTCACTGACTTCCTTGTTGATCCAACCCGGTCTCGTCAATTTTTCATTGATCCCAGTAAAATGCATGAGGAAGCTGCCCATTTCTGTATTTCTGCCATTGAATGTAAGCATTGATCGGTCTCTTAGTACAAATTTATTTCTGAGTCTTAGTTTATTTCATATATAGCACTTGACATAGTGAGACCGGTGCAAGATTATGCATACCAGTCGCTCTTGAGTCATCTTCAACTGGCAGGCCCTCTGCATGACAATGCCACTCTTCGGGAGAAAGTTTTTGATGTGCCCTATGTTCAGCACTGGACAGCTTCTGCTCTCACATTAAGCGATGGGCTTTCAATGTATTGGGGCTCTTTGACAATGGGTCCTGCAGTTTTTTTAGAATTTCTGCAAACATCAGTACGTCTACTTGTTTTAAAGATATTTGAAACAACATGTTTTGACTCTAAATCAAGGAATTTAGGCAAACGGAAGAGCTCTATCTCCACCATCGAGGTATCTTGGACCAAAAATTATGCGACTCCCTGGCATCGATTCCCCTGCGCCGTTGTCAGGCTTTTTGGAGTGCCGTCAGTGCCAGCGGGCTACTCGAATCCAACGAAGATGCCTCTTTGGAGACAGTTTACAATCTGTCAGACTTATTAGCAGATCATCTCTTGGCTTCTGTGCCCGGTTTCCTCTTTTTTGCATTATTCGATCAAATCGAGGTTGGCAGTGAACGGCGACAACCTCCATATTCCAATGAGTATTGCATAATTGATACCCCATATCCACGGATGGTCAGTGAATTTCTAAATGATCCGTCACGAGCAGGGCCGTACGCTGTCGATCAATCAACATATACTACGGCTGCGGTGGTTATGGTGGAGTTTGCGGTCAGGGCTTGGGATGTGACAGAGTACACTGCAGGCGAACCGTGCGGCTTCATCTTGGACGCTTATGCATTCATGTTGTCGAAGGCCGGGTACTCGGCCGAGCTAGTCAATACGCTCGGCAAACAAAGTCTTACCTTCAATCTGGCTAAACCGGGACGCAATATACGCCATCGGGTACAGACCATATTTGGAGCAGTACGCAACTATTTGCTGAAATTCAGCGGATCGAGTCCTTCACCATTCAAAATTATCATCAACTGCAGAGGAGATCTAATTCATTCAGGTGACTATGTTTATTCGTTCAGGTGACTGTATTTATTTGTTCACGGCCAAAGACTTAATAGATGGTGATCGGGACCCATGGCGATTTGTTTACATCGATGAATCCATTCTTCCGAGCGACGGGGATGTCCAAAAGCCCTCCAGGCAACAGTGATCGGCCGTGCGGGAATACATAATTTGGGTGTACAGATATATTCGGAGAGTGCTGCAGAAGTGTAGATACCGGAATGTCCCACTATATGATGAAAGCAATAATAATATTCGACCCCTCCGAAACTGACCGAGTCACTGAAACCGTAGGTTTGTGATAGACGTTGGCGCTAATAAGCCGAAGAATAATTTGTACATAGCACGAACCTTGAACCGGTCATTATCATTCAAACCGAGGGCTGCTGGCTGAAGGCGGAGGCGCTCGGTCCTCTCTTCTCCTTTCTCTTCAAAGTTGCACCAAGGTTATTTGTATCACACACGCAAATATTCAATCAATGAAACAATGTAATCTTTCAAATCAGTTGAACATAGATTGCTCAGGGTATTCAATACCGTAATCTCGTGCTAGCTATGAATGTAGATATGTATGTATTTTATCTACAGTACCAGCACCAGTACGAAAAACAAAAAGCTCGCGCCATTTCTCGTTTCGTCAATTGCCTGCCTACTTGTATGTAAAGATGTGGGTGTGGCGTTGTTATCGTTAAGTTTTCTTAATAGTATCATTGTCATAGAGTTCTATCGAGCCACATCCTAAATGGGTGTCGGTCTTAGCTCCTGGATGAGATCGTCACTTCACCAGGAGCCAACAGAGAGAGTAGGAGACAGGAGAGAGCGATAAATGGGTAGGGTGGTGCATGACTTGCATGTGGTGAAATAGTTGTTGTGATATCCAGATCGTATGTAGTGCATAGCGCGTAGTTAAAGCGTAAATGAAAAAGTGGTATAAAAAGACCCACAGCGTGCTCGAATGCAGTAAAATTTGAACGGCGGGATCTTTAGTGTGCATGGGATAAACTAAGCATGATGATAGAGGTGCGGGTGCCGCGTCGAGAGCATGAGTTTGGGCGGGCATAGAATATAGGGTGTCTTCGTGGTAGTCAAGACATCAAGACACGGATAGAGCATTGGTCGGAAGACAGGGGTGGCTGTAGTCATTTTATTTCTTCGGTATTTCTTCTTTTCATGTTTTCGGGCGGCGCAAAGGGATCCAACTCCATAAGTCATAAATCAAATTGCAATCGCAATCGCAAAGGGGTCACAAAATCCAGCAAACGAAAAGACTAAAAACGAAGTGCTCCAGCACCCGACTCAAACTCCGTCCGTAGAACGGTTACGGAGGAGAAGAGCAGGGGATGTCATCGCTTTTACTCAGTACCGGGCTCGAAGTGTCGTTTGAAAATGAAAAATGGGGGTTTGAGAACAAAGTGAAAGCGCAAAGGGAGGGGGTGAGAAGTTGGAGGCGGATGAACGACGCGAACGTGAAGTCAAAGAAACAAATCAAGCACCAAAACATCAATATTCCATCCCTATTCACAAGTTTCAATGTACACACCAATGCACGCCGTCCAATCAATAATCCACCCCAACATACCAATCCACAATCGACGATGGGTCATACTCCTCTTCCATCTCCTGCACAAGGATCAGACATCGGGGTAGGACTTGTGGGCATTTGACAAAGAAGACGCTGATGAAAACGACAACGACAAGGGACGGGAGGGAAGGCATGAAGAATGGGCTTAACCATTACCGCGACAGGTGTAGCGATACGCGAGGGTTTTGACTTAGGAATCGTGACCGCGTGTCCTAGTCACCCGCTTTCGGACATTAAAATGATTAGGTAAGTATGCCTAGCTCTTAGCTCGTGGGGCCTTCCGTACTCATTCCTCCTCCATCTTTCCCTCTTTCGTACTCGCTGATCTCGTCCAGCCTTTCTTACTGATACTGTCAGAAGTTTCCTCGCCAGATTGCCAAGTACGTTTCCTTTTGTTAAACACCACACAACATGTACTGACCCTTGTATCATAAGGTCCCGTTCAACACAAAGGTACTATGGACGACGGTAACATCCCTTATCTTCCAAGTGTGTTCGCAAGTTCCCCTGTACGGTATCATGTCCTCCGATTCCCCCACCCCATTATACTGGATGCACGCCATCCTGGTCTTTATCCGTATGACGTTCATGCAACCCGGAATCACGCCTATTATCACTTCCTGAACGATCATGCAGCTTTTGGCGGGTGCGAACATTATCGATGTGGAGTTCAGGCTTAAGGAAGATTGTGCGTTGTTCAGTGGTGCTCAGAAACGTGAGTGTCATGTCATCTTGTGTCGTGTACATTCCAACCCTGCTCCATCCGCACATTTCTCTCCCTTTTTCCAATTTCTTCACCATCTATATATGCACACACGCAAAGAAGCGCATATACTGACTACAATTTCGCAGTCTTCACTCTCATCATTGTCCTCGGCCAAGTCACGGTCTACATGCTTACAGGGCTCTAAGGCGAGCCGTCCGGCCTCGGGGCCAGGGCCTGCCTCTTACTCATTATTCAGCTCATCGTCGCGGCGCTCATCGTGATCATCGTGGACGAGCACCTGCAGAAGGGGTATGGCCAGGGATCGGGCATCAATCTGTTCATCGCGACCAACATCTCGAGTCGATCGTCTGGCAGGCTTTGTCGCCTCCCTTTGTTAACATTGGCAGAGCGCATTGACGGGCAACATGTTCATTGTGTTGCAGATGCTGGCAATTCGGTTCCCACGGAACTTGCTGGTTAAGATTTTGGGTGTTTGCGAGGTTAGTTCTATTTTCTTTTTTTTCTAAAGATTTTGGGATTTTGGCTGACGTATTATCACCTTTCTCTAGCTACTTGTTACGTTTCGTTCCCTTCGGTGTCCAGCACCTCGAAGACTGCCCGCAACTTACCGCCACAAGTGATATCGCATACTACATGTCGCAACCACACATGACCAAAGAACCCGTCCTGGACCCGATCCACACGCCAATATACATCGTTTTCATGCTCAGTGCGTGTGCACTGTTTACTAAGACTAAGACGTTGATTGAGATCTCTGGGAGTGGGCCAAGGGATGTAGCGAAGCAGCTGAAGGACAGCCAGGTGAGCTTTGTGTATCTCTGCACGACAGATGGCACACTTACCAATGGTGTACGCAATAGATATCTGTCGGTGACTGTCTGCTGTCGGTGGGAGTTGCATATGAAGCTTTGAGTCTAGCATTAGGTTTGTTGAGTGGGGAAGGTGCAAAGTAATGAGGATTATGGGCTGGATTCCCAGCTGTGAGATGGCTTGTGAATGTCGCGCAAAGATGACGTACATTCCTTGTGTTATTCCTGATGTGTCTTGTTCATGACACTCCTTGCATTCGGCGATGCATGACACACACAGGTGGCGTCGTGACGTTTCGACGTCCACCGAACTCATATCCGCTTTCTTACCTCGCCATTCTATCGACTCATACCCACTGATGTGATAGAACATCAGCCTCGATTATCGGCTCTGGTCCGTGCATGTACTGCCGCCCCGCTATGAAGATTTTACTCTCGAATGCAACATATCGATTTCCGGCAAACTGTGCACCCTCGCATCGCCTGTCGTTCCATCAAACACTGGATATGCTCCTGCCATGATGTATCGATTTCCGGCAAACTGTGCATTCACGCAGCTTCTATCATCACGACACAGTGCCGTTGAGGGGAAGGCCGACTACCGATAGGGCACAGGGTGGTTTCAAGCTGTGGGATGAGTTACGGATGTCTGGCGAAGATGACATGGCACATGGTACGTTTCTTGTGCTATTCGTAGTGTCTTTTGCTGACGACACTTTGTCCATTCAGTAATTCATGACGCAGTGGGACTGTCGCGATGTTTTGGCGTTCATTGAATTCATATTCCCCTCCTTAACCCGCCATTCCCCCCTTCCATGCGCCATGTATGTCAGGCCGAGCTCTAAACCATGCTCTCGGCCCCCAATCCAACCTTTACACCACACCGCCTTCCTGCAAGTCACAAACTCATTCACACATCCGTTAGGATTCATCATGCACCATTATCAAGATATCTCGCAAGTGTTGACGCAATGTATTGTCTTCCGCAAACCGTGGAACCGCGAACGAAACCTATCATTCTCCGGCTAAGGGTGATTATCCGCATCGTCCCAGGGTTTATTGCTCCCTTTTTCACGGAGATCGAGTCATGACTGCCTCGCGTTCATGAAAGATGACTCTCTCAAATTTATGGGTAAGTTTCACAGCTAATCTCGTTCATTGGATTACGCTGACACCAATCAGTAGAGAACGGATGTCACTGTGCTATCGGGTTAGGGCTACGACGATCTAAGGTATTTGTTCATCTCACGATTCATTCTTGTGGTAAACTGACTTGTAAATCGTCGCAGAGCATGTTGTACGATAGTCAGCAACTTTTATAGCACACGGTGGATGGATGTTGGGGAAGATTAGCGCTGTAGGGGAGGCTGAGGCTTCTGGCTTCGGTTGGTGATAGTCATATACGGACTATGATGCGGCGGTAGATAGGCCGTTTACACCCTCTATTGCCCTTCGGGGGGGGTTAACCTCTGCCGGAATATTAGCAAAAAGGTGTTACAGTAGTTAACTACGCTCTTTTTTTGTTTATAAATAGCTTTCATTATCTTTATAACAACAAGCGAGACAAGACCAACAGAAAAGAGCTTCGTTCAATTACACCCGCACGATACAGTTGCCTAGCATTTTCTGATACGATGCAGTGAGGATGCTCATCATACCTTGTTCACATCTGAAGAGAAGGAATCTGTAGTGAGGTTGCACGAACGGGTGAGGAGGAAGTATGTCGATTCCAGAGCTGCTGACTCCAAGAGATGTGCTATCGGTACGGTGTCAGCAAATTCAAACTGGTCCGTCAAGGATGGATAAAGTACATGTTGAAGCTCATGGGTGCTAGGACAACGACCGGAATGGTTCCAGGACTCTCGCCAGACCTTTGGGAAGTGGTCAAATCAGCGATGGAAATGGCGAGAAGAGTAACAGCAGATGCGAAGAAGTTGACCATGATTTGGGATGCTTTTCCTCCCTAAAATGTGTTCGCCTTTATACAAAATTAATGTCCTACAAGCTAGATACTCGATGCATTGTCGTGTTCAACACTAAGTTATTCAGAGTTTGGCTGACGGCGCTGGATTACCGCACTATTGCCACAGAAGATCACATAATTTGGAAGCTTTCCAAAGACTATTCTATTGAGCAAAAACTATAGTCAGTCATAGCAAATGTACGTTGTACATTTGGGGTCTGCATGAAGAAGGTCCAATCGTACCATAATGTTTGAATTCGAAGCCAGCCTTAATTTCTCTACAATAAATCGGGTGATTTTGTGGGAATTGAGATTACAATCTACTCGCCATACTAGTCAGTTTCCAAGCTGATCGAATGGGATAGAAATCTTGCATGTAGTTGATCCATCATAAGTGGTTTGAACGAGGATGAACGACCATCTTCCCAGCTGGGAAATTCAATCGTGTGTAACATCGGTAATTTATCCTCACGTTTGGGCCCATCGCCTTTAAAACAAGTCTGTTCTTTGGTTGAAATCGCACTCAACGTTGTTTTGGTGGTCGATCGCTCCGGCATTCTGGGATTGATGATGAATGCATTCTGTTTTTTTTTTTGTTTTGCAAAAACTCTGGAGTGGCGGACGGAGAGATATTCGAAGTACAAAAATTCAGGTCCACTCAAATTGACACGGACCATGGACCGACGCAGTGGGGGGCTCCTATGAGCCCTGGTCTGGCTTTTTGGACTGCTGCCTATGTGGGCGGATGTTGCAAAATATTACCTTTATAGGAATCCATTTTGAAACAATGGTGGCACCATCATCCCTACCAGGCGCATTTGGCGGTCCGCATTATGTGGCGATCTTCCTCTTTACCGCAAAGGAATTTGATGTCAGGTATCCCAATCCCTCCTTTTGTGCCCAGGAATATTTACCGATTGTGACGGATTTTCTAAATGATATATCCAGAGGGATGCAGTACATAGCGCATAGGTAGACAAGGGATATATGGTGAGTGTACAGAGATCCACCGTGCAATTCGAGGCAAAATCTAGGGTGCCGTCGGTAGTCGGTGTTGGCGTTGTCAAGACGTTAAGACATCAGCGATGTTGCAGTCGTGATTATTCCAGTTATCATTCAATGGAGGCACTGTCGGTAAGATCTTGACATCGCGTATCGACGATCTTGGGAGGAGATATGATATTAGGATGGTGGGTATTATGTTACCGGAAGATCGCGCAACAAGAAAAAGCGACATTTTACCAGTTTCTGAATCTTCTGCTGCATTTATACCTAGTTTAAATCAGGGGTAGCGGGAGGGAGCCTGCGGAAGCCCCTGAGTCTATGACTTGTGAAAATAGCTATTGCAAGTAATTGAAGTACGAGGAACATATCAATGTCCGACTGTGACCGGGAATGGGGATCCTTGGAGACTATGAGAACTTGTTGCCGTGCTGTGCTACCGCCACAAATCATCGAATCGTTTGTAGTCTATATTCAGCCTATGTGGGACCGGATAGGTACAATTCAATTACTGAATTACTAAGCAGCAGCTGTCAGTGTTACATACTTATGCACTAGGTCAATCAGACGATCGATCATTAATCAACTTTACCATAAGAATTACGCAAATGTAGGAACCGCCGAATGCTCTGTAGCCGCCGGAGTAATAAATACGACCGTGATGTAGCTATTCGATAAAACTCACAATAAACTACGTAAATATAAATCCGACTACTAAGAACTATCTACGACATGGAGGTGCAGAGTAAGTAGTAATCAGTTGATGCCCTGTAGGCTGACTCTCTGAGAAGGCTTGGATTGATTTAGAAGATACCTTCCAATCGAAAAAGGGAAGGCGCTTGTCACAATATGCTCAGATGTTGCTATTCATCAGTACATGTTGAGCAATTAATTTGATCTGGACATGGCGGCCCGAACGGCGCCCTGGGTAATCGGTGTAATTCTCACAGGTCGTCTCCTCCCTTAAAACCCTAGTGTAGTCATAATGTAGAGATATCTTCCTCCCCCATGATCATTTTCCCCTCCATCCCCCTTCGCGACATTCTCTTCCTCTAGAGTTTTGGTCTTGCCGCCCTTGTTGATGGATGTCCCGGATATCCTATCTCGAGAGCTAGCGCAGAATATTAACATTCGAAAATGGTCCACATGTACGTCCGTCCTTTGCCCGATAAGCTGAAGCTTTATTACTTATACTATCATGGAAAAGTGGCTTCGCTAGCAGTTCTCGTGTACGAATATGTGATCACGCTGAATGAGGAGATTCGGTATATCTGGAGGTATGTCTCACACTCGCATGTCATGTTCAACATGGACAGGGCATGTTTGTTCTATCGTTTTAAATTACCAGTTCATTAAGCGGAACGGGTTCTTGAATTAGATTACCTCTATCAGCCGTAAGGGTCATATACATGATCGCTCGATACGTGGGTATTATCGCACAGAGGTTGGTCAGTTCTTCATTCAACCCTCCATCCGTGGTCCCATCATCCGCTTTGCGGTCTGGTCTTTACATACGATTGGCTGATGGCTTTGTTAGCGTCAACGTGTTCTTAGTATTTTGGACATTATCATCCACGGACGTGCCCGAGAGGAATTGTAAGAGGTGGTTTATATTTCAGATAATTGCTGGGTGCGTTTTGGTCGCTGCATTGGATAGCATTCTCATGCTTCGAGGTACGTTCCCCACCCGTATTATCCGTCTCCTCAGTTATTGTGCATTGTCTGAATAATTTCCACTTCATTTCCATTTCTGTTTCTATTTTTGAAACTCACTCGTCATGTAGTATATGCTCTGCATCAGAGAGATAAGCGTGTAGGGGCGTTCCTCCTGTTTATCTTTTGTGGGCAGATTGGGGTTGATGCGGTCTTTGGACCGAGGTCGGTTGATGTGCGGTATGATGGTGTTTGCGACAGTTGTGAGACGCACTCTTCAGTGCTTTATTTCTGGTGAGCCAAAACCTCAAGCCACCTGTCCCCCAAAAATACGGCGTAGCTTATCCTTCTACCATGTCGGTATTCAAGTGCTTCTGTCTGGGTTACGCACGTATTACTGGGAGTATTGACGGCGGTCAAATACGACCTGATCAAGATGAAAGTGCCGGTTGTGAGACTTGTTACTCGCGATGGGGCATGGATAATGTTCATAGTGTGCTGTAAGCTTGTCTCATTGCCATTATTAACACACAGGACGCTCAATTTATTGACGTCCTTTGAAATAGCCATTTTTGCAGCCATGACACCCTTGGCGATCCTGAATCAAGTCTCGAAAGCTCATATTGTCTTTGGGTAAGTCTTTGTATGGTATACAACCAAAGCTTCTACCACTCATTTCCGTCGGAGTGTAGATGGCCGATATCTATATTGTCAATTGGGGTGTGTGTTCAATTCAGTACGCTTTCTGCATTCCTGAGATCGAGCGAGATAGTGCTGCCGCATGATTATGAACATGCAGACGCTCGATCTTGCTGAGACAAGCATAGATCTTGAAAACCTCACCGAGTTCCTAACAGAGCTTCATACCCTTCAAATCGAATTGCAGGAGTGGTAGATAGTAAAGAGTGAGTATCTTGGAGGACTTGTTATTCTAATCATAAGTTATGTCCATATTTGCGGCAACGATGTCCATGACTTGTTGGCAGTACTAGTAGCAAAGAAAGGGAATGCAGGATAATACAGAATGTGCTATTGGCTCTAAGCAAGATAGTGGGACTTAAAGACGTGGTCGACTTCAAATTCAAATGAATTGAAAGTCCCAGACGCTGCAAGGGGCCCCGGAATTTCAGCCCGTGACCCGAGGTAGGGGAGAGGGGGAGGGTTCCGGAGGGCTTAGAAAATTTCATTTTTTTGAAGGCTAAAACTTGAAATATAGGGCGCTAGAGGTCAAGAAGGCATTTTTTGAGTTTAATGAGACAGAATCATGCTCTTACAGACTGTTTCCGGCACAGGTTAGATTTATATTCCATTTTTCATATAAGCAGATGATATGCCCAGGTTCCACCATTACTAGAGATCTTTGCTGAAATCATTCAGGAACTCTTTAAAAACAGTTAGCTGTCTTATTTGTGTTCAAAGAAAGTCAAACCTGACACCTAGTGTCCTTATATGTTGAAATTTTCATATTTTTTCACAGCCATCAAAATATATGAAAAACATAGGAAAAATATCCCCTATATAGAAAGAGAGAGGGGGGGTCCACGAGCCCTTATAAAAAAATATCTACTTTGTGATGTTTGTGAAACCTTGGGGCCCCTTTTTGAGAGGCTGCATGAATCCAGTAGAAAGTACATGTGACATAAATGGTCGTGCCCAGTTATAGTGACAGAAGAAGATGAGGACAGGGAGAATGATATGCTTAACATGTATCTCATGCATATTTTCCTAGTAATTGGTCCTTTATCCCAGGTATTTAAGCCAGCCATGACTACTTGTGCTGGAGAAAAAGGGGCAAAAAGTTAAATTTTTCTGCTATGCTTCGAATGAAATTGACCAAAGCTATATTTATTCCTGATATCTGATGTGAGAACAGGGTTACATAAACTGAAAGTCATTCCCTTCCCCTATGCATATGCATGTCGCCACTCTCAGAGTGCAAACTGAACAATCTGAACAGGACCTTGAATGGGAGTCATGTCCCGCTTTCCAGAACTTCGGTACACTCAGATTCTTCCTACACTACCTGTCAAGCTTGTGGATAACATTATGGACAAGGCATCCAGAACATTGGACATATTGAGTATCTCATCTATTGCACTCACATCGCATGCACTTCGTAACCATGCAAACAAAGTGCATTTCTTAGTGCTTGTCCTATTTTGTTGGTCTGTCTGGCAGGACATACAACACACAGCCAAGAGCATCAAAAACCTTCCAAGCATCATTCACAGTGGACATTCAATTGCCACAATGCTGGGGGTATGCACATTTGCCACATTCTTCTTATTGCAGATGATCAGCTTTTATGACAAGGTCATGCCAGCTCTCAAAGATGGTAACCTAGCCTATGTTTTCAACAACTTGTTTCAGCTGCCCCACATGGATACTCCAAATTCTGCTATGAGTATCTGCTCCCTCTCTTTGTACGTCTATAGATGGAGTCGTGGTGGTCATGGCAATGAAGAGAATCCACGCTATGACAGATTAATCTGGAATTTAATCAACTCGGAGCTTTTGAAGGTGCTGAAAGATCTCCTTCAGTTCTCACAGCTAAACCAACTAAGTCTCAATGTAATGCGAAACCTACCATGAGATTTCCTGCTGGGCTCAAAAATTAAACACCTCTATCTTTGATGAGTCTCTGTAGGTCTATATCAATTGCACAATAGCAATGACAATCACAATTGGAACCAGGACAAAAATATTGATACAACACAAAGGGGAGAGCCTATACCACTGGGGTCTCTTGACATCAATGGCTCCATCTCAATAGTGGATCTTGGGTTGATAGCCCATCCGGAATCTGATATGCTAGCTTCTCTTTAATATATGTTCCCTTGTCTCACACAGTTCTTGATAGATGTTACATACACCCTAATGTTCAAGGTGCTCAGGTTGAAGTATTAGCAATGATGAGGATTGACAAGCATATAGCCCCCAACAACGTGACCAGTCTGTGTGCTTACATAGTGGGCGGATTTCCATTATTATCAGAGAAGAATGCCGATGGGCTACAGATTATCTGTCACTAGAGTCTCACAAGAATGTTCATCAGTGTTAGCTCCCTGGACAGTGTCCAACATTCTTTCAATCCTACGATTGCTACATACAGAAACTCAAGCATTCTTGGCATTCATAAACTATGTAATGAAATGTACTTCTTATTGCATGCTTTATGATGCAACACCTATTTGACTGTCATAAAAATGACAGCTCTTGGGATGTTTTGCATTGGTTTTTCCTTTCAGAGGTGGGCTTATGAGTTCTGCCAAGTACAGGTACTACAGTTGGCACATATTCTTCTTGAGTTCCAAAATATGCTAAGTTGTAGGTATTGGCAATGAGTGTAGGGCCGCACCAAGGGGGGAAGGTCCATCAGCATCCTTAAGCTGGTTTTGTTTTTGGTGGTCAATTTGCAATAGAGCTGATCAAAACTTCAAACTTCAAATGTACATATCAAATACCTTTTTCAGTTTTTTCAGTGTTTGGCCATATTTTAATTAGGCTCTATACATTACTGCAGCTGGAAAGAGCCCCAGGAACAACTCAGAAAAGTGTCAAATCTGATAAACCAATATTGTGTCTTCCTGTATTCAAGTCCTATTCAAATCTGGAGTTGTTTATGCAACTTACCCCAGGTACTGTTCAGCTCCTATGTACTCATTGATCTATTGTCCATTGTGGATGCCTTAGATAACAACAAGCCCATCAAATTTCTTCATGCCTCATTCAGTGACTCCCTCCTTTATCCAACTTGGTTGCATGAAATTTTTATTGATCCCAGTAAAAGGCATGAGGAAGCTGCCCATTTCTGTATTTCTGCCATTGAATGTAAGCATTGATTGCTCTCTTACAAATTTATTTCTGAGCTTCAGTTTATTTCATATATAACACTTGACATAGCAACACCTCTGCCAAAACTTGTATACCAGTCATTCTTGAGGCATCTTCAACTAGCAGACCATCTGCATGACAATGCCACTCTTCAGGAGAAATTTTCCAAAGTTCCCTATGCTCAGCACTGGTCAACTTATGCACTCAAATTAATGGATCAACCTTTAATACATTATGGTTCTTTGATTGAGGATCCTGGAATGTTTCTAGAATTTTTGCAAACATTGGTACATCTACTTGTTTTAATGACATTGGAGTCAATGTATTTTGACTCAAAATCAAGGAATTTAGCCAAACAGAAGAGCTCCATCTCCACCATTGAGGTATCTCATATCAAAGATTACGCAAATGCCTGGCATTGACTCCCATCAGGCCTTATCTGGCTTTTTGGACTGCCATCTGTGCCAGTGGGATACTCAAATCCAATCAAGTAGTCTCTTTGGAGACATTTTGGGCTCTGTCAGACTCATTAGAAGCTGACCTCTCGTCTTCTGTGCCCGGTGAAAGGGTGTAAACCATTCTGAGCTTACAATTCCTAGTGAGACACAGAGGCCCTTATTTTTGCGATTGTTATCTGTAATGAGCTAGTACATTATACTAGTGAAGGGTAGGAGATACGCCAGACTATTAGGCTTTGAGGCTTTACTTCCTAGTGGGCCAACAAGAGTAATAGACCTTACAAACTAACTAAGGTGTAGTGTGGCCTATTAATCAGTGCTACAAATCAAAGACTACCTTTAGTTTCCTACACAGCTATCAAAGCAACCCAAACCGAGCACCTGAGGCGATCACCCATCCTATTGATCATGCTATTAGTTCTATACAAGGAAGAACTCCTAAAGAAATGACCTTGGCTCTTACAAGGGGTAACACCCACCAGTCTCTTAACAAGCAATCGCCAAATCATGTAAACCTTATTAATTAGCAAAAGCGATCACTGTGTCCAGGCTTCACAAAGGCTGTTCACTAAATTAGGCGATCAACCACTCAGGGATCAGACATCACTGTGCCACATGGGTGATTGCCCCACAGACCAAATGTATTGGCAATTGAAATCTTGTGTACAACTCAGCATATGGCGGTCTACTAGATCTGACTATAAGAACTTGTAATTTGCAATGCAGCCAACATGAGTGAGGGATTGCCCAGCCAGCAATTGCCACACAATACTAGAGGTAACTTGCCTCATGATAAGGGCACCAGCTGTTCCAGGAGGCCCTAAACCAATAGCAACTGTGCTTGGGAACCTTGGTAGGGTTTCCCAGGAAATATACCCTAAGCAATCTAGTCCCGACATGCCTTAGCCACAAGCCATCTGATAAAATAAGTCGGGTGATCGCTACCCAAGGAGGCACTGCCACATGGACAACAACAATGTTATCTTCAAATAAGCGCTGAAGCCCAGGCAAACTGTTACTTTCCACTATTATAATTGGTGCAGCAAAGGCTAGGCAGCATGCGGTCCATTTCCTTCCTTTTCTCTTAGTCTCTTTCAATTATCACAAGCCAAAGTATCTATTTAGTCTATAAAAACAGCCCTGTATCTTAGAATAGGAACCAAGTAATCTACACCCCAGATTTGATATCAGAATTTACTTGGAATAAGAATTCTAGTGTTAACACTTTGAGGACTAGTGATTTGTGTGATAAGAGATCGAACACTGCAGTTCACCTTAAGCAATTAGGTGCTACCTGGTTTTGTGAGCAATCACCATTGTTACATTCAATGTTGGGTCTATTAGACTTGATAAGCAGGCTTTTATAAGTCATCTGTGGACTGCCCTGGGGATTGCTAAGTACAGGTTGGAACCCTATATGGCTATTGATTGCTCATAGTAACTAGGGATGACTGTCAGAGAACTCCAACTGTTCAGAACATTGCCTATAGTAAGACTGCCCTGGGGATTATTAAGTATGGGTGGGAACCCTATAAAGGCTAGTGATTGCTCATACATATTAACTAGGAACGACTGTCAGAGAAATCTGACTGTTTCAGAATGTTGCCTATAGTAAACTAAGGACTGTGGACTAGTGTGCCCAGTTGCTTATAGGAACTAAGGATCTACTATGTGTTAATACGGATGATCGCTTTGATAGTTGGAGTTTGGGTTTTATAAAAGAGAACTGTTAAGTGTCCCATGTACACTTGCCCCCAAAAGTGATTCCCTTGATATTGGTGATCACTCTCACATAGAGAGATTGCCCTTACTATTCCAGTGCCTTGTGTGTACTCACCTGTAAAAGAGTTCTCTAACTACTAGTGGTCACCCAAGAGCGATCATCTAAGTCTGTACTCTGCTAAACTAGTTATTGTAATAAGCCTTACAAGCTTACTCTCCCAGATCAAACTGATCAATATAAATATTTGATTGGGTGTTGTGTATTAGGCAATTACAAAGACACCCCACACTTAACATCTCAGCAGTTTCTTCTTTTCTGCATTATTCAATCAAAGTGAGGTGGGCAGTATGCGATGACAACCTCCATGGTATGACCTTTATTGTATAACTGGTACCCCATACACTGCTGGTGCCAACCACTGTATGTCTGAAATACAGTGATGTATATACATGACTTATGTAAGAATCAATGTAAGTATGACATATAGCATTTATTTTTAGAAATAATACAGATATCAGATATATATTGTGTTCGGTGGCTGTATTTTGAACAAACACAATTTCTGTTTCTAAGCTGTAAGTAAATAAAACACCTGATTAAACATAATTTCTTTTCTTTTGCTGTT
>JANCIO010000408.1:0-24960 GCA_027604855.1 Psilocybe subaeruginosa | reverse complement strand
ACCATTAATAATTTTAATTATTCTGGTGCATTTTATTGGCACCAGACATACACTAAAAGTCTACGGGAAGTCATCCAGTGTCTGAATTTGATTATAATATCTCTATTAGGTTCGTTCCAAGCCACTGCTTGGTGCCTTATTTGTGCAAAACAAATAAATCCGCTTTTGGATATTTTTGAGTGATGGCGACCGTTTTGGGAGATTTTGCTGTAGCGCAACCGCGAGCGGCTAGCCGCCTCCAGCGGCCCGGAGCAGAAGGCTTGCTCCGAACCTACGGTTGTGCCGTGTGCAATTCCGGCATGTTTCATTTTAGGCAGAAACGTTACAAAATGTGACAGCGGGGGTGGGAACCTTAGGTGGTTGGTCAGCTTTACTATTTCCTCCCATCCACTCGCTGCTCCAGGCCAACGCCCCTTGACTAGCTCCAGTATTGGGAGCATGATGCATACTCTTTACTGTCAAAACTACATGCAATCCAGGAATGATCTAAGTTAAGTCAGGATCTTTGTTCTGGGATCTCGAGGTAACTTCAAGTTTAGACAACCTTACGGCCGCAGGAATTGATCTTGAAGACCAGTAATAGAACATTTGACTGCCGCAATCCTGCAGATTCATAAAATCTATCCTACTGGATAACCTATCGTCGATATTTAAATACTGCCGTCCATCTTGATACTTTGCAGATATAACGTTTGCGCGCATCAATGCTTTTAATTGCACTCTGTTGGTGGCTTCTCGATCCTAGGCAGGCCATTCTAATCCGTGACTTTTGATATCACCTGTCTGCATTCCGTCTACATCTCCCTGCCGCTACTGGCCAGCGCTGGTTTATACCATCTTGCCGCCATGTACCTCGGACCTTCAGCTTTTGCAAACTGCTATATATATTCAAAAACGTGGCAGAGACTGCCATCTTTCTATCTCTTTGAGGTGTATGCCCCTTCGGAACATCAGTGATGCCGACTTTCGTTCGAGCCATACGCTACTCTGGAGAGCGAATAGTTGCTATCAGAGACTTGCGAGGATTCTAGGAATTGGCCGGACGATTCGGGCTCGCTGCTGCGCATGGAAGTGGATGTATACATCGATGTGAAAGGAACGGATGCTGACGTTGACCCAGGCGCACTGGTAGGCGTAAGGGATGCTATCGTGTAAGATGGAACACTGGTCGTATAATGTTCCACATCATCACCAGTGTCCAACACACCTGTCCTTCTGCGCTCACGCGTTACCGTACCTGCGTCGCTGTCGAACGGACGATCTCTTGGTCTTTGATTTTCGGGTGCTTTATCGTCGCCTCGGAATTTTCGGTATACCATCATGGTCACCACGAGCAAATTAGTTACAAGGAGTGCCAGCGTTGCCTGTCCCATCCCCAGTTTAGCAAGGGCTCACATATGCATCTCTCGTGGAAACTCAACTTGTAAATGACTCGTCATTACGAATAGCAATTTTGAATAGGGCCCAATGAGAGCGGCGGCGTACCAGACAACGCAAAACAGCCCTGCTGCCAACATCGTTATAATACTGCTGGCAAAAAGCACCAAAATGAGGATGCGGTCGCTCTGTCTTGCGAATTTGACCTTCCAAAAGATGAACAGGGGCGCAGCGACGAGAACAGCATCTGATGCAAAGTCGACTAGAATTAACAACCGCGATTAATTCAAGATTAATCAGATGTTCAAAAGAGGAATTATGGTGTCTTACGGGCAATCGCCACATTAATTGTAGTTGAAACACAGTGGGTATAGTCAAGATTCCACCACGGAGAACCTGGACATGAGAACGTTACGATGAAAATGCTCGTAAGATACAGCAGAAACAAGATGGCGATAAATAAGAATGCATATATCCGATATCGATGACCAGGCAGAAAGATTCTGGCCACCGACAATGCGAGGCCTATACGGGAGAACCTTGTTAAAGCTAAGTCAAAAACGTCACGGAGGAGGGGCTCCACCCCAAATGTGATATAGACGGACCATAGAATGGTAAAATAAGTGAAAGAAAAGAACCACTGCGAATAGATAATTCCTTCAGGATCAGGTGTATACCACGATATATCTTGAGAGAATAAATTCAGAATCCACGTCAGAATTTCTTTGCTCCTTGCTAGACTAGTCAAGCAGATGACTTGCCTGTATTCTTGTATTCCGTCCACAGGAGTACGGTATAGATGAAATCAAAAACCCAGGGTACGACAACAACATAATCATCCCACCAAATCCGACCAGTCCGCCAACGATGTCTTATCCTGATCATTGTCATACTCAGAGATAAACAATGAACGAGAGTGATTGATACTGTAAGGAAGAAGTTAGTCTGGCCATGTGAATAAAGAAAGTTTATCAGAGGGCGACAATTCTGCGTTTGCTCTCTAATGGCTGAGCAGAAAACGATAGAGGACCCGGTTATGCATTATCGACTTACTTTTCCATGCCAGCTGGTTCTGATGAGGCAAAGTCATTTGATAGCATGCGATGCGGCTCTTGACTCTACTGCCAAGTATGGGGATATCTTGAAAGAAAATGCAATGGCAGGAAAAGATAAAGTTAAATGGTGGGTAATGAACAGACTTGAAAACGGTCGCTCCTATCTTGAGGATTCTAACCACCCACTGGACCAAGGCTATATACAGGACGGCGCAAGTTGCCAACATATGCTACCAGGGTCATACTCTCGGTTAATTATTTTTGTCACTTAAGCTCTCATATTGTCCGTCAAAATTATATGGCAGCAACGGCGATGTGTTCTTTTAATTCAACAGGGAGTAACCATTTAAGTTTCAGAAAGAGTCAGGGCCTATTCGGTTGCTTCTAAAGGAGACTCGAAGTATTTAGAGTGTTTAGTACTACTTACTGTATGCCATGGCGCTGGGGTTCGTGGAGGAACCTGACCGCTTGAGACAGTCTGTGTGACGGTCATACAGAACGGCAAAGCATTATGTTCGTAGAACTTGGTGCACCGGAAACGTTTTCTCGTTGATGCTCGACAACTGCAGTGTTTTGGCAGACGGTTCAGAGCGCACTCAAGCACTATTAGAGTCTAATTGGAATACATATAAATGCCGCACTGGTGGCACGGGGGTATGTAGATAACGATCGGTTGTATTACCATTAGACTGATTAATGCTATAACTGGCATTCCCTCCTTCTGTGCCAATGGTTGCGTCTATTGCCGCATGGAAACGGAATAGGACTTGCGTTGCCTGCAGTAAGTAATGCCCTCGTCTACAGTCTAACTAACTATAAGACCATGATATTGATGTACCAGTGGTGTACCGTAACCCCTCATATCTCGTAGTTCATTTGATTTACCGACTTGGTGGGCGGGAAATGCAGCCCATAACACATGGGTTTCGACACCCAATATCTCACACCCCTTTAGAAGAAAACCCATAGGTTTTTGGGTCGGTAGACTCCTTTCTGTTGCCTACCTTTAACAATTTCTCAGCGATTTTAGTATACTGATTGTCACTACGGTGATTTTTTTGGTTGGATGTCATGTAGTCAATAAGAAACAGTCAAAGCATTGAGGCACAGAAGCAGGCTCCAGCAACAGCCGCAGCCACGGGGATAGATAATGCGAGGGGCTTCGACCTGTCATAGGCGTCAGGATTGTGTCCAAACACGATGAAGAATATGTTCCCTGCAATCATAGGCAATAACGATAACAGGTATCCCCAGTGTGTTCTTGAACTTTCCCCAGTAGTTCCGTGCTGTTTTACCGAGTCATTATTGTTGACGAGTACACCAGGGAGTGGTGACTGATGCGCTCCTTCAAAGTTGTGTCTTATTTGGCGTGAGGCTCCCACAATCAATTTGATCAACTTTCTCATCCCTCTTGCGCTTGTCTTGCTCCCACCCACCGTTGCACCAAGCCAGCACCTCTTGATCAGCCCCGGTAAGTAGTCGCATACTATAATTCTCGCTTTCAGGCCCACCCACAAGAAATTCATGGTGTTTCTTCTAGGACCTCGAAGCGACTTTCACAAAATTACGGTGAGTAGAACTCGGGGATCAACCTCAACACCCGTAATAGAACACGTAAAATTCTCGCAGTCTCGCAGACTCTACTACGCACGGCACGGGTGTTGACAACTGTTCTACTGGGTAGCCTGTCTAAATACTGGCTGAACTATGTTGGCGTCTCTGTGTTCTGCTGCACCAATTCCTGCACACGGGCGCTCTGAATTGTGGAATTTTGAATGTCCGACTGTCTGCTTTTCCTGTCACCAGCGGTGTCCTGTACCCACTTGTCTTCATGTACTTGCAGCTTACAGCTTGTGCAAATACTGTTGCATGTATACCCAGACATATGGCAGAAAATTTCATCATTTATCTCTGGACTCTGAGCTGCATGCCCTTTCGGAGCATCAGTGATGCAAACTTTCGTTCGAGTCATATGCTCCTCTGGAAAGCGAATAGTTACTATCAGAGACTTGCAAAGACTCTAGGAATTGGCCCGACGATTCGGGCTCGCTTCTGCGCATGGAGGTGGATGTATATATGGATGTGAAAGGAACGGATGCTGACGTTGACCCAGGCGCACTCGTAGGCGCGAGAGATGCTATCGTGTAAGATGGAACACTGGTCGTATAATGTTCCACGTCATCACCAGTGCCCAACACACCCGTTCTTCTCGGTTCACGCGTTGCCGTACCTGCGTCGCTGGAGAATGGACGAGCTCTTGCCCTTTGACTTCCGGAATCTTCATCGCTGCCACGGAATTTTCGGTATACCATCATGGTCACCACGAGCAGATTGGTTACAAGGAGCGCTAGCGTCGCCTGTCCCAACGTCAGTCTGGGAAACAACATATATTCGCATCTCTTGCGATCACTCAACTTGTAAATGACTCATCATAATGAATAGCAATTTCGAATCGCTCCCAATGCGAGCGGCGCCATACCAGATGGCGCAATACACTCCCGCAGCCAACATTGTTATGATACTGCTGGCGAAAAGCGCCAAAATGAGTATACGGTCGCTTGGCTTCGTGAATTTAACCTTCCAGAACATGCACAGAGGCGCAGCGACGAGAACAGCATCAGCCGCAAAGTCGACTAGAATTAACAGCCACGATTGACTCAAAATTAGTCCAGTGTTCACAAGGAAAATCAGGTTGACTTACTAGCTACCCCAACAATGATTGAAGTATCCGCCTTTTTCGACGCTGAAACGCAGGTTGTATAGTCAAGATTCCACCATGGAGAACCAGGACACGAGAATGTTGTGATGAGGATGCTCGTAAGGTACATCAGAAACAGGATAGAAATGAATACGAATGCATATATCCGATATCGATGGCCGGGCAGAAAAATTCCGGCAACAGATAGAGTGAGGCTGATTCGGGAGAGCCTGTGTAAAGCTAGGTTAAACACTACTTGGTAGAGGGCACCATCATATAACGTGGGCATACCATATAACGGTGAAGTACACGAAAGCATCGAACCACTTCGAGTAGACGAATCCCTCAGGATCAGGTATGTACCATGATATGTCTTGAGAGGATAAATCCACATCATCCATGTCAGAATACTTATGAGCTCCGCTAGACCAGTTAAATAGATAACTCACCTCTGTTCCTATACTTTGTCCACAGAAGTATGGTGGAGACGCAATCAAAGGCCCAGGGTATGACAACAATATAGTCATCCCACCAAATCCGACAGGTGCGCCATCGATGTCTTATCCTAACCATTGTCATGCTCAAAGACACAAAGTGGACGAGGGTGATTGAAACTGGAAGCAAGAGGTTAGTTTGGCAATGTGGGTATAGAAACCTCATCAGAAGGTAAGATTTACGATTGCTCTCTAACAGCTGAGCAGCAAACGATGGACGACTCTATTGATTGTGCATTGTTGACTTACTCTTCCATGCCAGTTGATTCTGATGAGGCAAGGCCATCACATAAAATTTGACGCGCCTCTGAAGTCGGCACTGAGGAGGTGAGCAAATGGAAAGAAAGTGCAACGATCGGAAAGGAGAAAAGTTAATTGGTAGGCAGTGAATAAACTTGAAAAAGATCGCCCCATAGACTATCTCGAGGACTCGCCATCGACCCACTGGACCAAGGTCATATATGTGCGGAATGGCCTCAAAGCACTATCAGGGTCATACCCTCGGCTGATTTTTTAATGTGGCGTTTTCGTATCGTCTGTCAAATCTGAACGAGAAGTACTTACGTAGGAAACAATCGTCTTCGACTGCTACTAAAGAACACGATTATTTAGAGTACTCAGTGAACGGTAGGGCTCGTTGAGGGATTTGAGATATAATATCCTACAATACCGTATCCGACTCGGTCTGCGATCGGTCAGATGTCATTTGCGTGAAGCTTGGCCTACCCAGGGCATTTGCCCGTTGGTGGTCGACAACTGCAGTGTTCAGAACTCAAGCTTGCAAGCGGCATCATTTCTGTACAGGGCGAGGATAGACGAGTTGATGCTAAATTGTTATTATTGCTTCCGTTCACGCCAATGAAGGCCAGTGATCTATATTTAGTTGCCGCATGGAACTAGAATAGAACCGCGTCGCCCACAGGACGTACCGCTGACCGGGATGCACCACACTTCTTCAATAAATTCCAAGTATCGGCAAGTTTATACCGGAGATTAAGAGTAATCTCAGGACAAATCAGACTAGAACAGAAACATGTTCAAGAGGACGAGCGCTCGTCGGACTTGGGGAGTCGAATAACGAGTCAGCAACCACCGACGCACGGTTGACTGGCGTCTCCAAACCCTGTATGTAGTAGTTGTGGAGAGCAAAAATCTCATTGGTTGTGCGATGCTTAAACGTTGTTCTAACTACGTTACTTTCGACTGAATCTCTGAAATTTGAATCTATATTTAGAATATCTCTATTAACCCAAAGTATGAGCTAACTGGTATGTAGTAAGTGCTTATCGGTTCATTATAACTTGTAAGTGAAGGTTTCAGCCCCTCGATAAGGAAAAATGTACCCCTCCCAGATTATTAATCCTTCAAACTGATAAAGGACCCTGGGAGACCCTGGGCGCCTCGCAAGATGCTCAATTCCGAATGTCAGGTTCGCAGTGATAAGCTGTTCGAAATTCGAATTACGAACATGACGGTGTCAATTAAAGATAATCAGTTACGGTTACCCTGAGTCGCAGGAAGCGCAAATTATCGTCACAAATCCCCTAGATTATATTTACCAAAAACAAGCACCCTACATAAGAAACCTCACCCCAAAAACATGGGACAGGGCCAAGGTGACTCTAATGTCCATAGGGAGTATCTCTCTTCCCCCACCCATGAATCATCCCAAATCTAAACCCAGTGTCTATTAATAATCGGCGTGTTCCCTGAACCTTCTAGCTTCCTTGCTCCGATTCGAAGCAGCGATCTTCTGACGGTCTCGATACCCTGCCCAGATACTCAGAAGGATGGCTGTGAACGTCGCACCGGTCGTTAAATAGATTGTCGACACGTAACATTCCAGTCCTGAAAGGCATTGAGGCGCTGCCGCAGTTGCGGCCGCTGGGATAGATGAAGGGACAGGCCTCAACCCGTCATGGGCGTCAAGATTGTGTCCAAACACGATGGAGAATATGTTCCCTGCAATCATAGGCGATAACGATAGGTATCCCCAGTTCTCGGAGAAATGTGCTATGAGAATGCAGTACAGTCATCAAGACTTGTCTCTTGCTTTGAATAATTTGGGTTCAACTTACGCATTCCGAACCATTCAAGACATACAGTGGGGAAGAGTGAAAATACACTTCCATGTGCAAGCCCCAGCAAGGAGCTCGCAACCCACAAGTTCTCGATCTTATCTTCCCTCGATGCAACAACTTGGGAGACAAAAAAGAAAGACGCGACGAGGACCAGAGAGTAGGATCGCGGCATTTCATATTTATTTTTGGCGAAATCAGACACCAAGCCTAGTAACCCATATTAAATTATGAAACAGAAGGGGAGAACGCCAGCCACATACCGATGAAAATTCGGCCACAGAAGTTCATCAGACTGATAGCAGAGACTTGGGTCGCCTGCCAGCTAGAGGCTTCTACCTCGTCATATTTAGGATATTGATGAGCGTACAGCGCCTGTGACATGGAACCGACGTTATTGATATCTGCATATTCGTCAATATAATGGCGGTGGCGACATGCACTACAAACTTACACATCAGACCAGTCCCGCTCACTAAAACAGAAACCATCAGTACTTTGAACAGAAGACAACTTATCAGACTTACGAATAGAAAGAATGCTGAACAGTAACCAAAAGTCGCTGCTGAGCCAAAGTTTTACGCCATATACATTTGGAAGAGTCCCAACAGACATCGCCGCCCCCCTGCTCAAACTTCTATGTCTCGCAGTAGACGTGAGCAGGGCGCTCACTTCGGGAGGTCTCTGGGAATCAAGCTCAACCTCCTCATCTACAGCAGGCCCTTCGGTATCCTCGTCCTCCTCGTCCACAGTGCGCGCATAACGAGGTTGCCGTGGCTCAATAAAATCATGATCCAACAGACGAGTCCGACTTGTCTGGCGAGTATTGGGTGATGTGGAAGGTCGGGCTTCTTCTCCACCTTCTACTATATCGTAAGCATCTTCGGACGGTAACGGGATGGGCCGCACGAGGAAAAATCCCATGATCATCGGAAGGGAAGTGCCCACTGCAAGGACAAACAAGAACGACGACGTGTCCCCAGCAAAGAAAAGATGCGAGAGACTCGAAAAGAAGAAGGCTGAAAGTCCAAAGCCTGAGATAACTAAACCTGTAGTCGATGCTCTCTGTAAGGAAAAATATGAATATACACACTGTGTATGTCAGAAGGTTGACCTACAGCTCTGTCAGGGAAAGTCTTCGCAGTCGTATTTACCGAGCCGACCAAGCCTCCATTGCCTCCAGTACCCGTCATAAAGCTAAATGCAACCAGGAGAATCAAACCCACTGTTGACAAGCTAGATACACCACTTGGTAGCCCGGTGTCGTATAGGTAACGCATGCCAGAATACCCTCCTAGCAGGAGAGCAAAAGCACATCCCAAAAGTATTCGTGGGCCTCGAGTGTCTACAATACGGCCCCATACTGGACCACTGCTATATACGCCGACTGAGCAAACGTCAGCACTCATGCAAACCTATGACATAAAGATAAGAGCGTACCATTCCCGGCCAACGCAACAATATTTAGTTTCGTGTGCGAGATCCCCAACCTGGCTCCCAATTGTGGCGAATACGCTGATCAGATGGTCAGCATAAATTCAATTAAACCTTGAGCTTGCACAATAGAGGACGAGATTTTCTGGCAACACATTTCCCAACCGAAACACCCGTTCTCCACCCTGACCGGTAAGTACGGCATAGCCTCATATACAGTATTATGTCGGTGGTGACGCGTCGTTCAACGACTTCATTCGAGCAGACGAGACCCATTTCATACATAGATTCCAGTTATGAATGATCGTCATCAGGAATCACACCAGAACCTTGAGCAGAAGAGGTCGTTGTCTCTTTGAGTTCTCGCTTCTCTCAGATTGAGAAGGAACCCCTTTCCATACGTTTGCCTCACCTGAGTATACCTTAACACAGAGCACAATCAGTACAGAAGCGCGCATATCACTGATGAATGCGCACATAATTTGTCCCAGAGCTCAACGCAACAATTAAAGACGCAATCAAAGTCGTTATCCGGGGTACACTGACCAGAGGTGGGGGTAATGGGGGATTGCTGGCCATGGTGGTGGTGGTGAAGAAAGAGATATAGAGGAGATTAGGACGATAACGCTCTAGTTATCGTGCATTTGGCCTGCTTTGCCAAGGCGGATGGTTATGGTAGTGGAAGTCGGAGGACGATAAGTAAGTCATGTTCGGCAGCCCATTTAGGGGATATTGCATATTCACACGGATAACCCTCCGCCACGTCGTCTAACGTCGCTCAAATGCCTCATTCACCACGTCAAGATTGTGTGTCTACCAAGTAGAATGAGTGCGGGTACAAGAGGTGAAAGCGTGCCCAAGTAAAAGAAAAAAAAAGGAAGTAGTCCAATATGCCGTTGTATGTCCGATGAAAATGATAGTACAAATGATGGATATGCTTGAATCATGGGTAAAATAATGGATGTATGTGGGAATCAGAAGAAAAGAAGAAAAAACAAAGTTGAAAGTCGACTGGTATAGTAAGAAAAAGAAACGATAGAAAAGAAACATCTCGTCAAATGAGCGCCTGTTTGACATAGAAAGAAGTCACAGCTGCCAGCAGGCGCTTCTGCTCGTTGATCCACTCTGCCTCTAGCGCAGCCTTGGCTTTCTCTCGCGTCTCCTTGTCGTATGTTTTCGCCGTAATTGAGAAAGCCGCAGATATAGGTCGATGGTCCGAAACATTGGCCTCATACCGTCGGTAATGTAGCTGGCGAATGCGATTCGCAACCCGAGTCCGCCATAAGATGCGGTCGCACCAAGCAGGCGACCGATGCTTCTCCGAAGTATCATACTCGTTCGAGTACGGATCATATTTGTACGTCGGATTGAACGTAAGACTGCCTTCGGTGAACCCCCGGAGTCTGCACCCACGGTTGAACTTGATCTCGCGAAGCAGCTGATCATGCGACAGGAGAGTGGCAAGATCGCCAGCATTAATAGACGCAATGATAGCATCTCTCCGATGGTCAATCCGATAGTTCAGATCCCCATTCAACTTTTGAGATGAGATTAAGTCGACATCAGCCCAACAGTCAATTGGCGATCGAAATCAAATAAAAAGGTACTCACGATGACGAATTCGTGGTCTAGAACCATCGACCCGTCTCCTCCCCCAACGTAGGCCAACGCATGCTCCGTGGGCGGAAAGACTGCCCTGTCCTCTAACATCCCCGCAATATCTGCATTGCGCCTACGAACTGCGCTCTGCCCAGCAGCAAGGTGGCAATTGATGAAACAAATAGACGAATCGCCAACCACAAAACGAGCAACGATACCTCCCTAAGGCGTCGGCGAACGTCAGCGTACATACTCAAAAAAAAGCAAAGTTACCAATAAACACACCTTATTACCATACCGCCCGCCCATACCACGTTTGATAGTCGTAACAGCAACATCATCAAACGCAGTCCTCTGCGAACTCTTCACAAAGATGCACGAAAACAGACCAACTAAACTCTCTGTATGAACCACGCAGTACGAGAGGTCGCTAGGCATCGCAGCCTTGACTGCAAGAATCAGACGATCATACCATCTCTTATACGCTCCTGTGACCTTGTCCGAGAGCCCTCCATCTTCCGGTTTCTTCTTCCCACCCAACAGCACATTCTTGGCGACCATCTTCCGGCTTTCAAGGTCGATGACCTCTTGGAAACCGAAGGCAATGACGTCCGGTGGGGTGCTGACGCTGTGCAGGACATCGTTCAAGAACGAGAAGTTAGTCTCATTTCCAGAAAGCGAATCCGGACGCGCAGAGTCACAGTTCCACGAACATACGAGCACCGTCAGCTCACGGAAGCCACTGAAGGATGTTTCGGTTTTGACGAGTTCTTTGTCTAACAGGGCGAAGCAAACAATTAGACAGGGGTAAAAGAGGTAATGAACAACAACAATAGAGAGCAAAACTCACCGATCCAGTCCAACCCCAATAACCCGTCCCAAAGCCTCAACTGCTCATCCCGCCCGATACTAGCAACACACAACCTTCCCACATTCACAATCGCATAATGATTGATCAACAGCCTGACCACCGGCAGCCCAGGGTGCGCATTCCAGCAATTCGTCACCACCCAGGGCTTCTGCGACACATCATACGCAGAGATCATCCCATTCCTACTCCCCGCCCACAGCCGATTATTCACCCCCTCCAAGCTCAGCACATCCGACACCGACACCTTCATCACCTCCACACACCGCGGGAAGCCATCCTCCGTGTCCAACTCCCACATCGATATAAACCCCTCCTCGTGCCCGACATACACCATCCGCGGCTGGTTCGGGATAATCGTAGCTGACGTCACCGGCCCAACGTGCTCGCTGGGCATCAGCGATCTGCCTACGCTCGCCGGGTTAAACACGTCGTAGATCCGTATGATCGGCAGCCGCTGCGTCGGCGCGGTTCCGTGGTGCTCGACCCGCGCAGACGTCCACAGCTTCCCGTCCAGCAGCTTCACAAAGTCCTGCTTCTCCGTCGTCCGCATCACGCGCGGCACCGTCGCGTGGAGGGTGACGTCTTCCTGGTTATCCGGATCAGGCGAAAATATGAGCGCCTTCCCGGCCTCGTCGAGCGTGATCATCGAGCGCGCGTGCCGGAATATATGCGTGATGGGGTACATGTGCGCAGCGTACTTGGACCCGCACGCATAGCCCGTGCGGATGTCCAGCTCGAAAAGGTGGCCCTCCTTCGTCCCAATCCAAACGAGATATCCTCGATCGAGCTTCGACGCCGTGGGACGAAACTCCATGCACGTCACTTTTGTTTCCTTCGCTCCAAGTGCTTTGGTGTCCAGACTGAAGGTGGGCTCTTGAGAGACAGCAAGGTCGTATATTTTGATGTGATGGCCATGAGCCACGACGACTTGGGAGCCCGACAGAGCGACAGATCCGCCATGAGGATGCACGTGGATACGCGGCTCAGAGTATCCATCTCTGAATCCCAGCGTCGGCGGTCGTCGCGAAGAGGTGCTGCTATTCGGCATCAAATCGACAGCTTGGGCTTTTGGCTCGTCTTCTTCCCCAGAGTCTTCGTCAGAGGAGGGCGTGGATGAGCGGCGAGGCGGAGGGAGCTTGTCGCCTAACGCAATCGTCCGCGTGGGTGGTGGCGGGAGCTTGCTTGAACCAAAGACTTTTCGCTCATTGGTGGAGATCTCTACAACATTGGGAGGCAATATCTGTGAGCGGGTCGGCAAGGGCGGCGGGTTCAAAGTTCCAGCCGCAGGATGATCTTGAGTTGCAACCGTACTTCGTCTGATGGGAAGTGGAGGAGGAGGAGGATTAAGAGACATTGAACTGGGCGCCGAAGCAGCAATAGCACTATGTTCTCCCCGGTTTGGCGATACAGAAGGTCGACTCCGAGGTGGTGGTCGTGGGGGAGGGATAACCGCGATGCGAGATAGCCTTTGCGGTGGCGCTTGACCAGCGTCACTGTCATAAGAGGTCTGGCTGGAGTCGCTGAAGTGTGCTCCAAGCTGCCGAATGGAGCCGCCTTCAACGCTATTTCTATTTCCATTTCCATTGGCATAAGGCTGCTGACGCAGAGGAATGGGAGGTGGCACAAATTTAGACGTGCTCGGTTCCGTGTTTTCGCCTTCATCGTCTGAAAACGGGCTGTGAACGGTGCTTGAAGGTGGTATAGTCTCCGGACTGGCTGTATTTCGGGACGCAGGAAGATAGGTTGGGCGTGGGGGAAGTATGGGCTTAGTTTCCACTTGAAGAATAGGATATGAAGAGAGGCTTTGTCGGGGTGTGTGTGTCCGGGCAGGTGATCCCGGTGGAGTAGGTACCCTGAGCAAGATGTCAAAATTTAATAACAATTGGTCAACGCGTGTAACACGCACAGTCTCGCTTTCAAAGACGCTATGCTTGGTGCTGGCGCGGGTTCCTTTCCCGCAGAGTTGTTGACCGGCGGTAACGGAACGGGGCGTAACAGTGGCGAAATGGACGTCGAAGGTGAGGCCGTCGGGATATTTAACTTGGAATTGCGGGAAGGCGGTGGTGGCGGCGGCACTCTCTTTGTCGGTGCTCGCAGGTCCGATGAAGACGAAGAGCCCCGCAGACTGATGGCCTCCGCCGGTGTGTTCGTATGTGAACCTGAGGCCGCTCGGGGCCTCGGACTAGGAGGCGTGCTCACGGCCAAAAGTTCGCTCTGCCTGTAATTTGTGCTGTTCGTCTCCAACGCCAACTTTTCAAACTTGGACTTAAGACTCTTGACAGCCTGTAAGGACTCGGAATCGATGTCTGAAGGTTCCATGCTTAGCGGGTCCGGGCACCTCTAAGGCCTCCCGCCTGATGTAAACTATATTAGATCGCAATTGTAGTGGTTTGTAGGTCGATTTTGGCGTCCGGAAGTGGAAATATATGATCCTATGTGCGCTGCAAGGTGTGTCCTTGCAAAAAAAAGAAGATCAGGGGATACGCGCGTGGATGGTGGTACGAGTTGTAGATGAGATATTAGGATGGGTATTGAAGTTTGAGTGGCGGCGCCCAGCCGACAACATAACCGTCAGAAACAAACAACGTCAAGCTCAGATTGAGCCTGCCTTGATCTAAGCGAGATCTACACCTCCTGATTCTGACCATACAGTATCTAAAACTCTACAACACAAGGGGTACTGTTTTGGAACAGATATACTACTATTAGTTGAGTCTTTATTAATTTTGTAATGTTTCTTATCTTATGCAAGTTCAATTACACAGTGAACACTGCCCATGAGGTCGAAGTACTGAAGAGTAATCATGCTTTTAGTGACTTCAACGACCGCTGTTCGTACTAACGTTGACCGCAGAGGCCATCAAGGACCATGGCACAGTCAACGGTGATGGAAATAGCAGCGTATCGTATGGCATATTATTCAACAAGACGGCAGACACTTGTGAGCTACCGTTTCAACTACCTGGAAAACGCCAACTGAGAAATATCCAGTGGAGGCCCTCAACGGCACTCTGCGTTCCGCCAAACGTCAGAAGAAGGTATGTCTAAGCCTAAACCTTTGGAGACCAAGCTGATTATACTGTTCTCAATCAGGTCACGTTCGATGCGGAATTGCTCATGATGCCCAGAGACAAGGATGTTGAGGTAGTTTGGATAGAAAAATGACGGTATATACCCGTATTTATACTAATATGTAAATCTATCAATCGTGGTTATAAGCTTGCATGAGACTTCTAAAAGTGTCATATGCATAAAATGGTCGACTTCAATGAAGAAATTAGAACAAGCTACGCGTCGCGACTATAAGGACATAAGCCTTGAAAGCTTCATGCTTGATGATGCAGAGGAATGTCGTAGGAGCAGATCATATCAGCGGTACCCACCCATTATACAAGGGCTACCTCTATCTGACGCCCAACGATGCGTGTGCATGAGTAATACCCAAAGGATTCACAACGAATAAGAAATTAATCTGGCCAACATTCAGCTGGACAACCACTTATTTGCGTTCCAGAACCCGAGATCGGTCGATAATTCCGAGGAAGGCAGGCAACGAAGAAGCTGGTATTCCGTCCTCGAAGAAAAGTCTCAGGCGGTGTTCTGTTTGTCTTTATTAGTATCAAAATTTGACGTTCTACAACCCACCTCATTGGTCAAGTGACAAAAATACAGATTTCGTGAAACATGGAGGCATTTGACACCTTGGTTGCACGTAACCGAGCGTGCACCAGAAGAAAATAAAATGACTCTAAGGAACCTTTTTCGACTTGCAATTTATACAAACTGGAGGAAGTGAAGGTTAGAAAGTGGGGTGGTGACTTGCAGCCTCGGGCGGCGCCTTTGAGAAAAGAAGTAATCTGGAATATGTAGTTAATGGCCAGAAAACGAGTGCTCTGGCTATTGTAACAAAACATACCCTTCACTTAGATGTGTTTTCCGCCTCTGCGACGTGTAAAGGTGTGAATAATCATGGGCGCCGCGATTATTCATTTAGAAAAATTCGTTGTGGGTAGGGAGAATGCTGCTTGAGGTTCGTTGCTCAAGTAGGCCCGTTCAATTGCGACCACCGGCAAAAAAAATTAATAGGACAACGAGTCACATTTCCGTTTTGTCGTCGGCCAAGTGCAGATAATACGTGACTGGCATGGAAAAAAAAGGACTGGACGGAAGAAAGGCCGGGTTCTGTGGGGGTGAGTTAGGGTGGAATACCGCGGGTGAGGTTCAGTTTTGCACTAGTGCTTCGGGCAGGCGCTCGGGCAGATGAGTGAGGCAGAGGGGAAATTAGCATTGCCGGAAGGTTTTCAGAGGCGATGTACGCCGCAGAAGTGGTACAAAATAGGGGAGCTCAAAGTTGCCGTATTTGCAAGGCACATGACACACCCGAAATAAGAATTTGAATCCCCCGCATGACAATGACATCAGTCCTCGTAACCGTCTGTGCTCTGTACCTAAACACGCACAATTCAATCTCTGTGCAATCTCTGTGTCATCGTCCATTTCTCATTCTATGCGCTGGAATGAGATATTGCAGTTGTTTTAAGCTGTAATATAATAACTCTCTCAGTGTAGAGCAACCGACAAGAAGAATGCACGTCTTTTGAACCCCCCGTCGGCCTGGTCGACGTGTTCGATGCTCCCGCTCAACTCCAGCTACCATCAGGACCATCAGGGCTCGAGTCGTTGAAGGGAAACAGGATCTTTCTGCCAAATATGACATGCAAGTTGCCGACGACAACAGGAAACTTGAAGGGACGCCATGCACAGTCGCCGATCTCGAAGAATTCAAGAAGAACTGGGTGATTTTCACAGAGAGATCGTTGTCCCAGCCTGTCAATTGGAACATTATTGCAATATTGTCGCCGCGAGCGCCTCTTTCAAACTGCGATACGGTTTCGAAGCGTGCTATCAGAAAGTACTACCATTCGAACGCGTACCCAACTTCAGATGTCGATCTTTTCTTGTGGGGTATGACTCCAGACCAGGTACTCGACATTTTTCGTTCTGCATGTCTTGGTTTTTTTGTTAACACTTCATTACAGGCATAGGTCAAGATCAAGGAGATATACGAAGCTGTTCGAGGCTCTGTGCCCGTGCTGTGCATATGATGGCAAATGATCTTCTTACCCGAATATATACGCATTTCTTTACCGCCAATCAAGCAATCGAGTATGGGCGAACCCTCGCGCTGTTATGGCCATGATGCGCCAATGCAATACAGTCGGCACGACTCGTCGATCCCTCTCGTATGAAGTCAGACTGGCCAAGTATTCTCAAAGGTCTTTCGAGATCTATATTCCAACTCTCGAGCGTTCGAATATCGACCCTACAGTGCGGCCGTTACAATTGTTTTTACCTGACCCAGTTGCTGACGCAGGGTATACACAGGTCTACGAGCGCTCTATGGCGAGAATGGAAGGTCTCACACGCCTGCTTGCATTAGAAAAACTTGCCGATGAAAATATGTGGAATACTTTTCTGGAAGGCAGGCGACAGCTCCGAAGACGTATTTTTGCAAATGCCCTAAGCCAGAAACGCAATAGGCGTACGCGCCAAAGGAATAATGGAGATCTTCAGGACGGAAAGGATTCTGGGACAATTGAGATAAATGATTACGACGTCGCTTCACTCCATCTCCCGTATAGGCCCGGCTGGAATGCTCGAAGAATTGACAAGTTGGTTTACCAAACGGTATGCACCCAGGCTTCCCTCTTACTGCGAACTTCATGCTTACAAGATGACTGCAGGGCCTTGGAATGGATTGTAATCATACGCAACTTTCGTCGTCGTGTGGGTTATTAAGTTGTTCTTTTTAATAGCCATTTTCAACCTCAAGAAGAAAGGTCGGCGATTGCATCGTCACCATGGTTTCTTCGGCACAGTTGAAGATAATATGGAAGACTGTTGCGAGGTGTGTAACTGTCATGATTGTGGTCTTATATATATCCTGACGGAAGCATAGAACAGTCCTAAACCCATAGATGATGATGAAAAGAAATTACAGGCGGAAGAAAATGAGGCATATATCCGCGGCCGAATTCAGTGCGTTTCTGTTTCTATTGGAATAAATACTTCAAATGCCTAATGAACATCAATAGATTCATTGAAGAGAACCCTGGCCGGCAAAGTATCACTGGCGGTTTCAAACCCATCGAGGTTAGCGAATGGAGCGAACAAGTTTATATCATTCCAGTGCAGGAGCTGTTTACGGCAATCGCGGCGCACGACAGAGCCACAGTACAAAGGCTTTTTTCTGAGGGTCTCGATGTCAACCAACGCGACTATGTCGGTCGTACATCTCTACATGTTGCAATCTTCTCCAAGGCGACTGATATAGCTCTGGACCTCATTGACGCAGGCTCGAGAATCACAGCGCCAATGGCTGATGGCAGAGCACCTCTCCATCGTGCTGCTCAGTTTGGCCGGGTTGAAGTTATCCGCACGTTGCTTGAGAAGAGTGTCCAGAATGTCGAAGAGGCAGAAAACAAGAATCCGAAGGAGGAGGATCAGAATGCTATAGATTTTTAGGACAATGTGGACCGGCGATCTTCGGAAGACGATTGGAGCTGTCACGATGACGAAGATGTAGTGATGTTCGATTCAGATCAGGAAGATGATGAAGATGAAGACGGGGACGAGGACGACAATGATGATGACGATGTTGAATATGAGGCCGAGTATGGAGGTGAAGAGGGGATGAAGATAAAAAAAAAATGAAACCGAAAAGAAATCTAAAGCCGACAAGGAGGCTGAGCAAACTGCACAAGACGATCTCGAGGCAAACGACCAACCCGACGTTATTAGCGTCAACGTTTTGACTGGAATTTCGGATTCTCTGCGCTCTCCTATGCGATTTGTTTGCATCCGTCCCCGCTGTTGAGGCTCTCCTCACTCGTAGAGCAGATGTTAAGCTGGCCTCAAAGGCTACTAATGA
This sequence comes from Psilocybe subaeruginosa, assembly GCA_027604855.1. NCBI lineage: Eukaryota > Fungi > Basidiomycota > Agaricomycetes > Agaricales > Agrocybaceae > Psilocybe > Psilocybe subaeruginosa. Next base: position 6,423 of record JANCIO010000408.1, on the reverse strand, counting down.
TCAAACACCATTGCGTCCCTTGTCCCTCGCTATACTCAGGGAAGACGAAGACGAGGCCTGTAGAGTGGCAGAATGTTTATTCACTGCAGGAGCTACGTCTTCGGCTGCAAATGATTTCATGCGTACCACCTTCCACGCTGCTGTGCCTGCTGCTGTAGAGACAATGTTGAGTTGCGACCCACATGCTGCTACAGCAATCGACTTGCCTGCATTCTAGGATCAAAATGTGGTCTTCCCTATCGCGACGGCAATAAGCAGGAAACACTACGGGATCGTTGCACTTCTCCTGGCCCAAGGCGCAAAATTAGACCTCGACGAAAGAGACATTAGTCGGGCCCAAGGAGCCGCGTACGTGTCTGCACTTATTCGACTCCTTCCTTCTTCAACTAATCTTGATGTGGAACACAGCTCACGGAATATAGTCGGTCAACTTAATACGTATAGGGGCATTCATGTTACCGATTACGTTCAGTTGGCCTACCAGCCCTTGGAGGTCGCTCTGAAAAATCGTGACGATTTGAGCAAGCTTCTTATCAGCCTCAATGCTTCAATGAATTTCGGGCTTTTGGAATCGTCGGGCAGCTATTCCGATGTATCCCATAGGCGAACGATCAAGGAGTGGGTGGACAAGGCAGTACATTCGCTTGAAAAGCAGATTAAAAACATCCAAGATAAGAAGCCTTTCGAAAGCCTGCGCATGCCGCAGGAGACAGTCGTATAGCTGAGCGCGATGAAGAAGACGAGGACAAGGGCTAAGGATTTTGCAAGAAATACTACGAGTCAGGATCCAACAGAAATGGGAAAGACCAGAGGATGATCAATGAACGTCAAATGGCTAGTAGCAACAAGGAAATTCTGGAACGTATGGAAGACTTCAAGGACTTTTTCGTCGAAATACAGACCGTCCTCGAAGCTAAAGACGCCAAAGGCTGGACCGAGGTGTATCCTACAATCGAAACTGAGGCAACAATTGACGGAAATATCGCTGTCAGTAATCATTTTGGTATGGTCGGAGCCATGCGGAGGCGTGTGGTGCTGGAGGCCAAGGCTCCTGGAAGGATGACATCCGAATCGACCTACGTACTGTTGATAGAGGGCTTTGTCCACGATCGCCAGCCTGTGACCCAACATTTGATTGGCGTTTATGACGAGCTGTTCGAGGCGTATTATACAGGAGACAACGATACAATCGAAAAAAACGTGTTTACCAGCTGAAGGACAAGGTGGAGGGGGACCAAGTCCAGTAAATATATCAATCCGGCAGGTAGATACACCTATGTCCCAGTATTAAACGGTTTGTCTCTTCATGGCGCATCTTTATAAAATCGGATAGCTGATGGTGCAATGTGTAGGACATACACCGCTCTCTGCCGCGATAGCAGGCTGCCGTTGGTCCACAGCAAAACTTGTTCTTACAATAGCCACAGCTCAATATCATCCGGCTGACAAGAAAGACGAGATTAAGTGTGACCTCGATATACATTTAGGTAAGCTTCATTTATTGTGTTCTGGCCCAACACATACTCACTCGTCTGTATTTTCAAGACGATCATTCTGATAATGAAAGTTGCGGATCGGATGATTCAGATATGACCGTTGAGCAACAAGAGATCAAGTTTGTTGACATCGCTACTCGACCACACCCCAGGACGATGCAGGAGGTTGCCGTGAGGTGGGCGAAATCGGCTGGAAGCGATGAATGACACGGGCCGAAAGTAGGATTGGCCCTACCGTTGGGCAAGGCAGTCGGGAGCACGATTTGGACGCGTTGTGCACATCGCCGATCTATACCAGTCCCTTGCGCTATCAATACAAACAACTTCGGCGGATGCGCTCCTTCACTACCAGGGCGATATTCTAGTCACAATCCTCCTTCATGACCAAGTGGACATTCTGGACGAGTATATACACAGGACGGGTGAAGGTCTGGACACTGCATTGGTTAAGAAGAACAGCGTCAAGACAGGAGAAGAATCAGCGGTCGCCATTGATGACGCGAACAAGATGTACCTGGGTCTAAACGTGCACGGGAAGAAACGCATAGATTTGGCGCAGAAGAATGACCCTGACGCAGCACCTGATACGGGCCAGGAGACAAAGACGGTTCCGCTTTTGTGGAAGGCAATTGGACTGGGTGCGAAGGCCGTTGTTAAGTACATCGGGTCGGACAGACCGTTTACCTCATACAAGGCTTACTCCACTTCAATTGCTACACGTGGAGATGAGAAGGCGCGATGGACCAAGCGAGTCTTGTTCGATGGAAGAGGAGACTGAACAGCATCCTCCGGGGTGGAGTAGAGATATACCTGTGCGACCCTGACGAAACGATGAAATGGCTATGCTACGAGATATTGGCTAGAAAGATTCGCCACGAAGTGCAGCTCAAGAGCCCAACAAGCGTCCGGAGTATGAAGTAAAACTTTCAGCGAAAGAGGGGGCTCCACTTGACATTGCAACTCACCAACAAAATACGTATTTGCGTGGGTTTTGTGCTCTGATTGAAGCACGCTGGAAAGGGGTACTTTGGAGGAGGAGATTTCTCTGAAAGCGAGAACAGTGGTCTGCAATGACACAGAACAAGTGAAAAATACGAATTTTAAGAGAGGAATATGATCTACACACCTTTCTGAATAAACCCGTCCGCCTGTTCATATCCAATCTTTGCAGAAAAGAGAGTATTGTCCTGCTATTGGCCAGATACATATATATATAATCTGTTATGGGGAGAGAACAGAGGTCAACAGTGCCGGTGCCGGTGCCGGCGCGTCAGTAACTATAGGACACACCCTCAATCATAACTTGCTTATAACTCATACTCTCATAACGCATACCTCCAATAACTCATACCTCTCATAATACGCAACATTCTCAATTTAAATGTACAAACCTAAATTGAGGATGCCACAAAGGTAGTCCGCTTCAACGTTCGTGCTATGCACGATAGCAGAGCTGAAGGATTTGGATTAAATTTATCTTGAAGGCTGTACCAAGTTTACCGTCTCTTTGCATAGCCCCTACATATAGCCCCGAACTGAGCTGGCTTCCAGTACGACCTTTCCTCTATCCACAACTTAACCGTCTCAACACTATGACAGAGTCATTACCCGATAGCAGATTGGATACATCCCCACCCAACAGCCAGGATCCCGTACCGTCGAAGTGCACGTTCGTATCACCGATTTTGGAGATTTTGTCGCTTCTAACAGTATGTGTTTCCAGATATCATGCTGAAAATAACAGTGCAGAATCAAGTGCACAAGAGAGCCCATCATTTTCAGTACGTTTTGTACTACATTCGATGCATCGCGATCTAATAAAGAGCAGGTCAAAGGTGGAGGGTCGGCTGGATGCACTGCAAACAACAATGGAAACACCCCCATTGCAATAGGTGTAAGTGAATTGAAGTTATCTCGCTTCCCCTGAATGTGATAATAATGTCATATAATACAGAACTTGATTAACGATGAAGATGAAGCGTCGGATATCGTTGCTCTTGCCACCTCGCTCATGGCAGAATGCAAGGCAGACTTACCACTTTCAAACCTTAACACCGCGATCTTCCTGCTTCGCCAAGTTTTGGATAGCCGTCCAATAGCGCATGCACTCCAAATTGATGCCATGAGTTATCTCGCGTCCGCCTTGGGTGCCAAACTCATGTACACCAATCAGAATGAAGATTTAACGGAATATGTGTCTCTTCGCCTTCGGAACCTAGACCAAGTCATAAGTCCTAACCAGGACACTACCGCTATTAGACTGGAGGACGAGGCCGATACACAAGATACTCTGGAATTGGCTAAGGGGTCTTTGATAAAATTTCAAAAGTCGACTTCCCTTCATATCTTAAACACCGTAATTTTCCTGGTTCAACAATCACTTCCACATCTTTCATTTGGTTCTACTACCCGTGTTGTCGCCTTAACCACTCTTGTTGATGGATTATACGCCCGGTTTAACCATTTCCATGATACGACTGCCACTGTCAGTGATCTAGGCGAAGCTATTTCTAGCCTGCAAGACGCCATGTCATCTCGCACTGAGCAAGCTCGGCAACATTTTTTTACGAATACTCGGATGCAACTGTGTGGCTTGTTAATAGAACGGTTCAACTTAACGCATGATATGTCCGAGCTTCAAAGAGCATCCGCTTGGCTGGAAGCTTGGAATACCGAAGACACGAGAACTACCACAAGTGCCCACCAACAATTTTCGTCCGCCATGAAACTCTACGAACAGTTCACCAAGTCAGGTAGCATGGGTGACCTGAATACCGCAGTGACACTTTTCCGTGAAGTAATTGCAGAAAGGCCTCAGAGAACAGAGAACTACATTGCTGGTATCCATAATCTAACTTCTCTGATGGCAGTCCTATTCAAACATGACGGTCAGCAAATTGATCTCGGCGAGGCCAATCGTTTCCACAGGCAAGCTGTCAAACTGCGACTTCCACCCCATCCTGATCGATCCATGTCGCTCAATAGTCTTGCTAACGCATTGCAGACACGATTCGAGCAATGCGGTGAACGAAGTGATATCGTTGAAGTCATTTCTCTGCATAGGCAAGCTCTCGAGCTCCGACCTGCACCCCATCCTGAACGTTCCACGTCGCTCAATAATCTTGCCGGTGCACTGCGTATGCAATTCAACCGATACGGTAAACGAGGTGATCTGGATGAAGCGATCTCTCTCCACAAGCAAGTTCTTGAGCTCAGACCAGTACCCCATCCTGGTCGATCCATGGCATTCAATAATCTAGCCAATGCGCTGTATACCCAATTCGACCAACGCGGTGATCAACATGATCTGGATGAAGCGACATCTCTCCACAGACAAGCTCTTGAGCTCCGACCTGCACCCCATCCTGAACGTTCCGTGTCGCTCAATAATCTTGCGAACACATTGCATACACGATTCACCCATCATGGTGAACAAGGTAATCTGGATGAAGCGATCTCTCTCTACAGGCAAGCTCTTGAGCTCCGACCTGCATGGCATCCTGGTCGATCCATGTCACTCAGCAATCTTGCTCTAGTAATGTGGAAACAATTCAAACAACACGGTAAACAAGGTGATCTGGACGAAGCAATCGCTCTCAACAGGCAAGCTCTTATACTCAGACCTGCTCTGCATCCTGAACGTTCCATATCGCTCAATGATCTAGCTAATACACTATATACCCAATTCAACGAACATGGTGATCAACGTGATCTGGATGAAGCAATCTTTCTCCACAGACAGGCTCTTGAACTCCGACCTGCACCCCATCCTGGTCGATCTGTGTTGCTGAGCGATCTTGCTAATGCACTGCATACACAATTCAACCAAAACGGTGAAGGAAGTAATCTTGTTGAAGCCATTTCTCTCCACAGGCAAGCTCTTGAGCTCCGACCTGCACCCCATCTTAAACGCTCCGTGTCACTCAATAATCTTGCTGATGCACTGCAGACACGATTCAACAAACACGGTGAACAAGATGATCTGGACGAAGCAATCTCTCTCTACAGGCAAGCCCTTGAGCTCCGTCCTGCACCCCATCCTGGTCGATCCATGTCGCTCAGGAATATTGCTCTTGTACTATGGACACAATTCAACCAACATGGTAAACAAGGTGATCTGGATGAAGCAATCTCTCTCCACAGGCAAGCACTTGAGCTCCGACCTGCACCCCATCCTGAACATTCCACGTCACTCAATGATCTTGCTGGTGCACTGCATACACAATTCAACCAACATGGTGACCAACGTGATCTGGATGAAGCAATCTCTCTCTACAGGCAAGCTCTTGAACTCCGACCTGCACCGCATCCTGGTCAATCCGTGTCGCTCAGCGATCTTGCTAATGCACTGCATACACAATTCAATCAACATGGTGATCAATGTGATCTGGATGAAGCAATCTCTCTCCACAGGCAAGCTCTTGAGCTCCGACCTGCACCTCATCCTGGACGTTCCATGTCGTTTAGCAATCTTGCTCTGGTACTGACAGCACAATTTAGCCAACACGGCGATCAACGTCATCTGGATGAAGCAATCTCTCTCCACAGGCGAGCTCTTGAGCTCCGACCTGCACCCCATCCTCAACGTTCCAAGTCACTCAATAATCTTGCTAGTGCACTGCATATGCAATTCAATCAACATGGTGATCAACGTGATCTGGATGAAGCAATCTCTCTCCACAGGCAAGCTCTTGAGCTCCGACCTGCACCTCATCCTGGATGTTCCATGTTGCTTAGCAATCTTGCTCTTGTACTGCAGACACGATTCAGACAAGGAGGTGATCAAGTTGATCTGGACGAAGCGATCTGTCTCGATAGGCAAGCTCTTGAGCTCCGACCTGCACCCCATCCTGAACATTCCACGTCACTCAATAATCTTGCTAGTGCACTGCATATGCAATTCAATCAACACGGTGCTCAACGTGAT